>CCAG010012375.1:0-46883 GCA_001077435.1 Glossina morsitans morsitans
TTTTTTTTTTTTTTTTGGGTAGTTTTAAGCACTAATGCTATAACCGAGCAAAAATTCATATAAATGTAACGGAACATCGAGAGATGCCGAGATGTATTCATTCAGAGGAAAATTCGAAATTTTACTTTAATCGCAGGTTATTTAAACTCGATTGTAACTTTTATGTAATAGTTTAAGTCAGAAAAGTCAATCGTATAAACTGCAAATGAATGTTGATGATTACATTGTGAGATATATATGTATCGATGATTACATTGTAAGATATATATACAAACTGGTAATCAAATGTAGAGAGTGTCATGTAAGAGTTGAAGGAGTAATAAAATTAAACAATTAATGGTAAGTCGAAGTATGGCATATAAGTAAAAATTATTTTAACACAGAAAACTATAGGAAATGCTGCTCCGCTATAAGAGATTTGAAAGAGTAAATCCTCAATGGTAGATTGCAATGAAAATACTATCGTGGACAACAAACGGATAGTGCGTTCACATGTTTATAAAACCAAACAAACAAAGAAGAAAAGCAATTTTATTCAATGAGAATTGCTTTAAGTGGAAGTTAAGTTGTTTATCCACCCAGTTAGTACGCAACAATACCGATTCCAGTAAACTAATTGACGGTTCGTAAAAGAAAATTCAAAAAAGACAATTACGTAACGAAGCAGTTTTGTTACTAACTGAATTGTTTTATGATGATTGCGTGTACGTAAGCATATATGTATTTGTATATGTATATGTATATATATATATATATGTATGTATGTATGTATATATGTATATATGTATATATGTATATATGTATAGCCGTTTCCATCTTTAATACAATTCTAATTTTGTTTTTGCTCTTGATGAGCTTGCGTCTCATACAATGATCCTAATGTTACACACTTGCACGGAAATAACCATTTCATAGATGCTAACGATGGTGACGGGTTTTCCGTATCTATCGTGCCTTATGTTACTTTTATCTTTGAAAATTAATCTTAGCCTCATTTAAAATAAGCTTTTTATTACTAGATAACACTGCCGCCTTGGGGTGGAAAAGGAACTTGTACGTCTCCTTGCGAACAAGTGTCAAATAAGTTTTTCATTTGACTAATGTGAATGGAAAATTAAACGAACAGGTCTTTACGTTATCACTTAAATAATAATAATAATAATCAAAAAAAAAAAAAAAAAATACGTAAGACAAAGATATAAAAAATTGAATTTTCAAAGACATTTGAGAAATTTCTCTCTGCATTGAATTTTAAATAAATTGGGAATAAAAAAAAAAAAACCAAAATACATAAATTAATAAAAAGGGGAAAAAAGTATTTCATACGACAAGTAAGCAGCAAAAGCATACGATTGTTATTAAAAAAAAAAAAAAAAAAAAAAAAAACAAAAAAAAAAGTATTAAAAGCAAGTAGAGTTCGTTTTACTTCATTTTCTATTCTGTTTTTGCGTATTTGCTTAAATTTTCACTGATTTATAATTTCTACAATTAACCAGATTTTATGCAGAGAAACAAAACTTAACGAAAACAAAACAAAACTCGAAAGTTAACTTTTTAATTAAATTAAATTGCATTTGGCTCTAAGCGACTGAGCAACAGCAACACCAACATTCAAAATAAGTTTTCGCGTTGCGAAAATAATACGTATTTGAAGAGTGGAAAATTGTACTTGTGGCCCAATGGAAAATATTTACAAAAACTTAAAATGCTTAAGGGAGCAATAACCAAAGGAAAAACAAACGATAAAACTTGATCCACTTTTACACGAATTTTTGATATATGCATATATGCACCTCCACACCTCCGTGTACACATATGCGAGCGAATCATACATAGATCATATTAAAATTCGATCATAATAGATCAGGTATGCATTAATTTCGGATTCTTTGTCCCCTTGCCCGCTACTTTATTGGTCACATATTTACCACACACCATCTTTAATTAAACGCCTTCTTAAATACTTTACCTTCCGTTAAACATTTACTCTCTTAAAGTTCCTCTGATTATCAATACAAGAGCAAAGATATATAACAAGCATCTGAAGTGAAGGCTTTTAAAACTCTTTCCGCCAGTGTGCGTTACAAAAAGAAAATCAAAACTAGTACACCCAGCATCCTAGAAATAGTACACAAGCACAAACCCAAGCGTTGAAAAGTAAGGGACGAATTGGAAAGAAATTGTTATTTAAATGAGCTTAAGAAATGTGGGCACAAGAAAAGCAAAAAAAAAAGAAAAAAAAGGTTAAATATTTAAAGTGTAAGAGAAGTAGCAAAAAAAAAAAAAAAAAAGAAAAACAAAGAGAAAGAGAAAGAAGAGCAAAAAATGAAAAGAAATTGCTCCCTCTTGTTTTTTTCTATTTTAAAAAAAGGGCATTGACTTTGACCGGTGTGCCAAGTAAATGCTGTTCGCTGCGTTGTTTTCCCCGTTTTTATTTGAATTTCTCGTACTGCTGTGATTATTATTGTGCTAAGCATTGTCGCAAATTTATGGAGTGTGAGTGTTTTTGGTGCAGTTATTATAGCGAGATTTACAGAATTTTCAAAACAAAATCCGTAGGGAAATTCCCGTTTTCGAGTTAACACCGAATTACTTGTCCTCTTCAATTCACGATAGATATACGGATCTGAGATAATGTCAGATGAAAATTTACAAGAATATCCAGATCCATAAATATATGGTGTATACGGTCCTGGTGTTTCCTTCGGTTAATTAGGGAGGAGGAAATCGAAAATTTCCTTCAGCTGTTAGGATGAAAGACTCGCGAGCTCGATAGTAAGTCAGTCTTGAAGCGGACTTGAGTTCATCGAAGAAAGATTTCATGATCATTTACATTGCAAGTAAGTATTGAAAGAATTCTTTTCCTATAAAATTAGTCCGGGGCTTGGATCACGCTATCTTTTCATCATATTTTTATTTCTTTTTTTAAAAAGAAATACTTTTAAGTTTTCCACAACTCTTGCTAACAACTTTATGCCGATTTCTTTTTCCTTTCACTACTTGTAGAGATGTTTGCAGATTATCTTAGAGATGGTACCGTTCGAGGACAAACCCTGGGATCTTTCCTTATTCTTACTTTAGTTGTGATTCACTGCTCAACATTTTTTAATTTACGTATAGTTACTCGTGTAAACCTTGAAATAACTTGAACTTGTAGCCGAGTAGTAAGCTACACCGCCTCGTTACGAAGGTATCAGTAGGCGTGTACATTTAACGAGTAACATTCAATATTTAGATTTTTGAGGTAACTGTGAAGTGTTGTAAATTGTTGTGGTAGTAGGGTTCTCGGCGTGTTCGAAGTGCATTAACGAAATTAATATGCTCTCCGTTGATGAGTACTACTGTACTCATGTGCGTTGGGTGCACGCTGAATTTTCACTTCTTCCGGTTTGGTAGGATTTAGTTGTGGTAAAGTTGTTGTCATTATTACAGTTATGTTTGGCTGATATAGCTTCAGACGCTCTACCGTATTTCTACTTTTTGTTGATGTCTGCCAATTTTTATTTAGTTTCTTCCCTATTTCTCACTATCTTACTTGCATATTTATTTATTTTGTTTTCTTTGCTCTGCAGGATTATAATTTCATAAAGTAATAATTAAACCAAGTGTAAATGTAATGTCAAGCAGTAGCAACGGAATGAAAAACAACAACAAAAACAACAAACGAGAGAAACAAGAAAGAAAAGAAATATTAGATCATTGCAAATGGAACTTGAAAAATGTTATTACGTTTCGAAGGAGTTTTTCCTTTTCTGTATTGCTATGAACAGTTTTGCCAAAGCTTAACTGCCGCACGTGCATAAACCTATGGCAACTAATGTCATCATATTCCCGGTAAGTGTGGTATGCGAACGTCCACATAAATTGCGTCCATTCTATGGCGCTTGTTGTTTACGTGATTCATTTTATTGTTGTTGTTGTTGTTGTTATTGTTTTTGCTGCTGTTGCTGTTGCTGTTCGATATTTTTACTTTACACACTAATGATATTGTTTTTTATTAAGGTCAAATCGTCTACTGTACAGTGTGTCATTCAATCGAAACGAAACAAAACATCAATAATGACAACAACAGCAAAAATAACAGTAACAAAAACAACAACAAACGCAACAATAAGAATAGAAAGCGTTCGAAACAATTGTTTACATCGCTACCTTAACTGGCAGAACCATTACTAGCATCGTAACCATTGTATCATCGTCACTCGTACTAAACAATACATATCAAGTTTCTGTTGTCAGAACGTTACACCGTTGTCGAAAGGTAAAGGCGTAACAGCAGCGCCAACAACAACGAAAAATACCCGATAAAAAAAGAACAAAAAAAAAGAAAAAAGAAAAAAACACAACAACAGTGTAAGAGCTTCATTGGCGTGAAAGCAATTTTATATTGTTGTGTTTATTTGGCACATAAAACTGGTCTCTTTTCACTGCATGCACATATACATGCAGTGTGTGCATAACATAACACATATACATAGACAAATCTTGCATATACATATATATACATATATACACAAATATCTACATATATATATATACATATGTGTGTGTATGTATATGTGTATATATGTATATATGTATATACACCTGGGTAGCACTTATTGCGTTTGATACTCATTTATGCTTCCGCGTATGCGACAGGTGTTTCAGTTGCACTGCAAAAATACCGGGGCTATTGTTGTTATTGCCACCATGTAACTTATATTGCATTGTAAGCTGGTATTCTACGTACCGTCAATGTGTTCTCTCTCTGCTGCAAGTATGGTGTATTTATATTTTATGTAAAGCTAAAGTAATTTGGATTTTTTTCTTTTTTTTTTTTCATATTTTATAAGAGAAACTTCAGAGTTATATTTGTTTTCTTACATTCTCTTCTGCTTCGCAAACGAGGATACTATTAATGCTTTGCAATAACAATAAATTGAGGAAGTCATAAACATAATCGTTATTGCGATGCACATGTAAGTGTTGGTTATGTGCATAACAATGTACTTTTTTAAAAACAGTTTTAACTAATTTCCCCCAAAAAATCTGTTTTCTATGCAAATATGTATTTATAGACATATATATATATATATATATATATATATATGTATTTATATGTATAACAAAATTACTAAAATATTTGCTAATAGTTTTTTTAGATCTTATCAAGTATGTAAGTAATTTCGAAACGTAAGAGTAGTAGAGTTACAGTTCTCAGCGTTTGACGAGCACACTTTAAAATTGCGTTATGGATCCAGAATATATGTCGAACTTAAGAGCTTTTAATTTTGAGATTTTCAACAGGCAGGCAGATAGATGTGACACAAAAGCCGAATAGATAGATATACGCCCAGACTTATAGGCATTTTAATGGATATGTGGACAAAGAGATATCTCAATACGTAATTAAATCGACCCATTATCTTAGTTATCCCTGGGAGACTGTTATGACATGTTGAGTTTAAAAACATGTTGATTTTAGATCTCAACCGATTCTTTCCCACTCGACTACGCATGCGGATAACCCAAGATAAGTATTTGATTGAAAAGGGCATCGAACTCAAATACTGAAATATTAGGCGTAAAAATCGGATAAGAAAGGTGACGAGAAACAAACTAATGGATAAATTTTGGTTCCGCAAGGCAAAACTGAACAAGGCATAGTAGTAGTAGTAGTAGTAGTAGTAGTAGTAACTGTAAGAAATAATTAGCTGGTATCGTCTATGGTGAAAATTAGGGCGGTATCTAATCGGTTTCGAACCTCTGACTTTCATTCGTGTTTAATGAAAACATCTTTATTATCACGGACTGCAGGACTGAGTGATTGGTATATGGTGAAGTAGATATGTGTTGTACTATAAAAATCTAAAATTTCCCTATAATGCCATTGAAGACAAATGTCTGAAAATGCAAATTTATTTTATCCTTTAACTAATCAATAACAAAATGTATAAACTTTAACGTTGACACACACACACACACACACACACACACATACAATATTCTTTCATTATTATTCTAATCATTTACAGGCAGAGTAAGAGATTAAGAAATACATTTAATTTTTGTCTTATTGTTATTCTAATCACTGCTGGAAGAATGAAGAGGGTGAAGAAATAAAATTGAATCGATTTTTGTCTTCAAGTTTTAGTATTAAAACTATTTTTTCGATTATCTAACATTTTTATGAAGATTGTTTTCCAAAAATTTTGTAAATTTTCTTCTTTTTTTTTTTTATAATGTTCTTTATTACTAAAAATTTGTGCTTTGCAATCAATTTGTATCTAAAAACCTGGCAAGTTAAAATATTCTTATTAAAAATGCTTCATTTAAACTTTTCCATCAAATTGTTATCTTGATGCACTTCGGGTATCAGGTTGATTGAATCAGTTCTCCTATATGGCTATATTTTATTCGAAACATAATTCCTGACGAGCTAAGAGATCTAGAGCAACAAAGTCGTTTATCTGCTGCGCATATCATTGATATAATTGATCGTACGTAGCAGCAACATAAAGGGAACGTTGGGCTATCGTTTGTATCTAGAAACCAAAAAATTAAAAAAAAAGAATGATGGGAAATAAATATGTTTTCATCTCTTTCTTTTCTTAATATGATCGATCGATCGATTGATTGATCAGGGCGAGTCGTATATCCGAAGTGAAGAAAGAAAAAGTGATAGGGAAGCTGGTGCCCACAGCCTTGTGGGTGTGTGCTTCATCGATAAGCGTTATGTTATTTTACTGACTAGGGACGCACTATAGCTGCGGCCACATATGCTTCATCGCGCTGAGGTCGGAATACCCGCGTAAGCTGACTTGGTAATCGAAACTCTTATCGCAGTTCATGCACGCCGCGTACCTACGCACACATGCTTAATACTCCCTTATCATAAGCGCTGTAGAGTATTTTCTTAAATTCACTTATTTAATAATTTTGTTTTATTTGTAAATATTTGTGTACATGTGCACAATATGTATATGTATTATAGTTTGAGGAAGTATGCATGCGTGAACGACATTCGTCGGGTTTATTTGATTCACAAAATGTCATATTATAAGGTTCAGGTTATTTGCTTTTGTTAACAAATTGATTTTTGAGCTTTTCTGTCGTACTCTGTATAAAATTTTTAACAAGCACTGCATATATTTGTACATATATTGTCGAAATTCTCTTAAAAATTATCTGTACATTTGTTTGTACATTTGTTGACTTTGCAAAAGTAACATTATTACGTATTGTAACTGTAAGCTATACATATATAAAGACACATATATAGAGATGTGATAGATGGAATACGCAGTACATGTTCTCCTCTTCACGCCTGAATGCGTTATTGAACGCTAAAGGGCTTTTAGTTTCCGACAATTTCAAGTAAAAATAAACTAAGATAGAGTAGAATATCATTAACTTTTATAATCACACTATAATTATACACAAAAATTAGTGAATCGGTATGCAAAACGCTAGCCTGTTCGTTCATCTTAGGCCTTTCCGTTACTGCGGTTTGAAAAGTTGTTCTAAAGTTATGTCCTACTCCTCTACCTACAGGTAAATTTAGTTGTTAAGACGAGGCACGCAATGATTATGGAATACGTAATCTGGAATCTTGTTATTTAGCGCATGTCTCGTCGGATATAAGAAGACTGCTTTTAATACCATGGCTCAGTTAGTTGCAGTCTCAAAGACGATTGTCGATCAGTGCGATGACGATATCGTGCGGCCCATGTTAAAGAGTAAGCCGCACATCTTAGTCTCTTTACAGTTGCACTTCCAGTCTATGACCACTAAGCAACACATCAACAACACGATATAAATTTCCCGCCCAACTAATATACTGATTGTGCACTTCAACTTAAATGATGTAACGCAGCCTTTGCACATCTATTTGCCAGCTTATGAGTTCGTTTATTTGCTTACTCATCACTTTGTATACATTTTTTCCTTCACCTTTCTCTTAAGTACTTTTATTTTATTGCCTTTTACTTTTATTTTTGCTGTCAATCGAACCGTCAAAAGAGTTCAGCCAGATAATTGAAATTCGTTTTCGACATATTCATTAATATCAGCTTAATGAGCTTACTCTGTAAAAAAAAAAAAAAAAAAAAAAAAACACAAAATGAAAAATTTCTTATTTCAAGAAGAAATTCCGTAAGCAGCTGAAAGTCTTCGCTTTTCTTTTTAAAAGCAAAAATTTAACGGTAAAAATAAACACGTTTAGCAGTAATAATGTCGACATTATTGTTAACTTTTTTATATCCCTTAGGGAAATCAATCAATCAATCAGTCTAACAGAAGTAAAGGCTTGCGAAAGAAATGTTTTCATATTATTTTTAAAAAGTTTTCCCCAATGACCGGCACACGCTGATATACGTTTCGGTGTCTCCAAAACAACACAAGCTTTAAAGGTATCAAACAGAGGATCCGTCAGTATTAAATACCTTAGTACCACTCGTGACGGGATCAAGAAGCCCGTGGATTGGACGATGATCCAGACTTGCGATTCATTTGGGAATCTAATATATCGTCATATTGGACCGAATACCCCGTTCTGTAAAGATACATACGCGTATCCACACATTCAAATATTCAAATATTGCCGTTTGCGATAAAATTATGGATTTTTTTCTTTTTGTTTGTTGCGTTGCTTTCGAGTAATTGACGCGGACGTCGAAACTCAAACTCAATTTGTGTAAAGAAACGCGCTCTCATCCAATTTTTTCACCCCTAAATACAATACACAATACTCACGTAGAGCTGATCATAACTATGAGGAGAAGCATATCATGGATGCTGATAGGCGTGACAATCGTTTTAAGGCAATCTCCTCTGCATTCATATGCCGATGAATTACGGCCACAATGAAATTCATTCAACCAATAATATATAGTGGTTCCGTTAGGTTCCGTTGATCACCGACCTTCCAAACAATTTCGGGTGATCATTATTGATAGAGTATTTAGCGTTAAGGAGAGCGTACAAACACGACGTTTAGATTGTCGCTTTCAATCATTTCGTGGGCTGCATTCTTTTTTAAGGTTCGGCTCTGTTTCTTTGCTTACTTTTTCTTTTGGTTGTGTACTTCTCTGTGTGAAGATGGGATTAAGACCAAAAGAAGTACTCAACCGTACCCGCATGCATCACCACGACGTCATAAACTTTATATGTATTCGATCAATTCCAATTTCGGAATCAGTAATAGTCAATAAGGGACAAGACTCGCGACAATTATGTCGGTGTTCGCGTTACACGCTTATGGCACTTGTCCTGCGTGACTGGCCGTATTAAAAAAAAGAGGAGAAAACTGACTCGGATATTTGGTTGTTTTGGATTCGTTCTAAATTTGCGAATACAATTTCAAAAATTCCAGATAAAAACAACTATTAGAGAAAATGAAAAGGAGACATTGCGTCGCTTCGTGAAGTTGGATGAAACACGTGTGTATCAGTTAATACCAATGAGTCAAGGAAGGGTCGAATTGTTTTCATCGAAGTGAGCGAAAATAGTTCCATTTCTTGACAAGATCATCGAATAATTTTTTTTAAAATGCGAGCGAAATAATTTCCGACGTTTTTGTTTTTTTTTTTTTTTTTTGAAAAAGGAAAACAACTAACGGAGAATAATACGTAAACTTATCGCAGCGTGCTTGAATGATGAAAGCAAGACAAAGCCACTATTGGTTCACTAGAGCAACGAATGAAACTGTGTCCGCATATTCATTGCCCCGATGGCCAATAGCCAAATAGTTTAAGTTGAAATCACTTCCTCATGCACACTGTTTATGGGAATTTCTTAAACCATTCCTTAAACCATTTTCCTTCTTCAAGAGTAGTAAGAACGTGCAATTGGTTGATGGGTTTCATCAAAAGCTCGACATTTCGTACTACGAATAGGGTATCGAAGACCCCATTGAGAAACGTGTATCGAACAAGAAGGCCGACTATCACCTTGGCAAAGAAAGACATATTTTTCCAGATTGTCATACGTATTTTGTTGTGTGCCAGGTCATGCATGTACCTTTTCCTTGATTATTAAAACTTATTGAACTAATTTCCGTTTTGTTATGATTTAATTCATCTGTCACACAAACCTTGGGAAAGTATCTACGATTCATTTTTAAATTTAAAAGAAAAATTCGTTTGGGCTAAACTTTATGTTATCCATAAGCTCTGGCAAGCATGTTGCAAATGATCGCTCGTTAAGGATTGAATGTGGGTTTTAAAATGTTGTGCATTTTATCAAAAATTTAAAACACTTGAATGCTTTTGTACTATTGTGTGTGATATATATCGAAATTCAGGCATAAATATTTGTATGGTAAGTAACTTGGAAATAATGCGGTTTGTCAATCTCTGATAACACACATGGTTAAATATTATAAAATACATTTACAGAAACATTAAAAAAATACGCATTCACTAAAATAGAAAGAAAATCTACATAAATTATATATATATTGTGCGAGGAAGAGGTGATATATATATATATATACATATATATATTTTTTTTGAAACATTAAAGAATGCTTTACATCTCTGAGCAATTCTTACGAATTGACGAGTTTTGCATATCGTGTGTACGCCAATGGTCAAAAATGAAAACCATAATTTTGTGGTTGATTGGTTGACGGTTCGTGTCCTTCGAATTCGTGACTTTGTAGCGGTTTATGTGGCATCACTTTAAATCTAATCAACTTAGGATTAAGTTATTAAAGTAGCTTCAAAATTGTCGTGTTGTGCTTCGCGAGAGGAGGAAAGAGTAGAGCACCAAATTTTATTATTATGGAAACGCAACTCCATACCCCATTTCACTAACAAGTAATTATTTAATAAAATATTCAATAACACACTAATTGACGGCACACTACGGTGTTTTGGAGAAAAAATGCCCTACACTTAACCGAAGTACATCAGCATCTATTTGCTATTCTAATAGGATCGATCACAAATGTCGCAATCAATCTCAAGTATAAGGAATGAACGGTAACTTCTTAGATATATTGCTTGCAAAATTTATCCCATTTCTCGTATGGATATACATAGGGCATCATTTTGCATTTTGAGCCTTGGCAACGGTGACGGTTGTCAGACGCCATTTGCAATGTTCACTGCAAAGCTTAACACATTTAAACATGACCTTGCTTAGGACAGTTTGCCATTTGAGTGTGACTGGCGTTGTTTACAGTGACTTGATAATTGTATACCGCGCGAAAAATTGGAATTAAGTCAAGAAAATCTTCATGCAATGACCTTTTTTGAAAGGCGCATCGATTAGCTTACCGATGAAAGCCCTTCCTTGAGCGGTGTGAAATGCTGTTACAACGAGGTTTAGTCTGGCTGCCATTCCCTTACCGGCAAAAGTAGTAAAAGTTATCCAAAATCACTTAATGCGCCAGAAAACACTGATGCGACAAGCAAGTTCGACATGTGACGTACGGTGATATTGAGCCAATCTCAGGCATTTTTTTCCTCAAACATACATAAAACATTGCAAAACCTTTTTTTTGTTTTTGGTTCACACAGTTTCACAAATGCTCGTAAAGATTCTCATGCCAATTGATGCAAACAAATGCTTAAAAAACGCGATTGCTGTACCGCGAAATACGTATGTCAGATTGTAACAGGTGACAAATTATGTATCGGGCGCTGCGAGATAAATAAAATCTCAAAAATTGTCCGGAGCTCGAAGCAGTTCGAAACAAATGGTCGCTTGTTTTTCCTGAGAATTTGGCCACGCAACAGTAGCGCCTTTAGACGAACGTAAAACGATTAATTCTGCATAATAGAAAATCGTTGGTGTTAATCGGGGATTTTTAGTGAACTGAAAAAAAAAAAAGTTAGGCCGGCGGATCATTACGTTACGACAATGCAACTTCTCAGACCTCTTATCTAGCAACTGACCTTTTAAGCACTCCTTAGAACCTTTTTTTTCATATGGCCAAACACCCACCCAGAAAATGTCCTCCATTTGCGCAATACGGTGATGGTCGGAAAGAAATGATTAAGAAGAAAGAGATAGCAAGATAGCGGCAACACACCAATAGGTATATCGTTGATCGGTAAGTGCGATGCCTTTACCGACTCAGCACTCACTGTATCGCCCACCAAAGCATACTGCACCGCACTTAAGATTTGAACCCGCAAATGCTGTCTTGCTCGTGGCGATTCGTAGCTACTCGCCTAGTTACGTGAAAAAGCTGTGCACAACAATAACACAAACTGTTGCCTTCAGCTTATATTGAAATTCCTAAAGTCCTGCAGTAGTTTGGATACTGCTTTTAGCTGCAAAATAATGCGGTCTCACATCGTAGCGTATGCATAGTAAGTTATATTTCTCCTATATCTTACTGTGATTTGCCAGCACCGTGAGCGAACTATATTGGTAGCCATACATTTACATATACCGCCGGTCCTTTGTTTTTCTTTTCATGATTTAATCAAACTTTGATTTGATTATTAAGCAAAAACATATTTGAGACTAAAATATTCAAAAGAGAAGCAAGTGAGTCCATGGATTGTTTTGCATTGCTTCGGAACCGCACCTCGTTGAAGTGAGTAGTAGAAGCAATCTGAGGCAATGCCTATATGCAGAGTCAACGTGTCTGTATAAGGCAGGACTGCCATCTAAAAAGGAGAAGGACGATCATTACAAGAGCAAAGGCGGACGCGAAAGCTATTAGATTAAATAAAATAAGTTAGAGTACAACAAGTTTAATAATCCAGCAAACACATATATGCGGCGAAATCGTTTGTGTTACTTATCCTTAGACTCATGAACAATATTCTATCGCAAACATAAACATAAATAAGTGAAGGGCTTTCTCTTTAATGCCAATATATTTTTAGACAATTTTTCCTGACAATTATCAAATGATTAGGGGACGGACTTACGTATGCAAGACGTAGCACTGCGCTTAAAGTTTACTTGTTTGCTTAAAGATTACCATTTATTTCTATCAAAGACAAAAGTTGGCAGTGAACACAATCACTTCATTTCTATATATATCTCTAAGTGTGTGTGTGTGCATGTGTTTAATAGAAGCAACCAAATGCAAAATGAGAAAAGAGTATCAAGCTATTTTGTCAAAGTCAAGTTTGCCTTCCTGCTTCTCAAAGTGAATGAAAAACAGAAACATTTTCATTTCCTTAAAAACTTGGGGAAATCTGATCCGAATATGTCAGAAATAATTTCATCGTAAACTTGCATCCAGTGACAGACAATTCGAGTGCTTTCGCTTTATGCACGTTCGTTGTCAGTTCCATTTAAAACTTTCATCGAGATAGCTCGCATCTATACAATCTGACATAATTTAAATAAAATTGTTAATGTGTTGGAGGAGATTTGCCAGTTTTGTCAGTTCAAATCATCCTTGGTATCATCCTTGTTCGTGGGAAGGAAATTAAAGCAAAATATTTTGTGCGTCCAAGCAAATTTCTCATTTCTTATATGCATATTATGGCAAATCGCTTTTGAATTACTTTACTATCAGCTTTAGTATGTCACTGATATTTATGACTGTAATTTTCTTTATGTCGCTTTCTATAAGACGTTGATTTATTTATTTATTTATTTATTTACTTATGTTTTTATTATTCGTTTTTTACTTTCTCTTATTAAGCCGGACGATCATTACTGCCTTGAAAGTAAGTGCAAGTGATTATTTAGTTTGAGAAGCATATTTTTCATATTACACACCACTAAGTTTACTGAGATTTCATTGTCTCGCTTGTCTTATTAAAGACTAAATATATATACCATATTCATTTTATATTTACTATCGTTGCATGGAAGATACTTGTTTTTACATTTCAATGTAATTTGATAAAATTTCTCTTTATTCGTCTTTATCCGTTTCCCTTCCACTGCAGTCCTTAGCAAATGAGTCTACCAGTCAAGCGTTAAAATGAGATTTTCATACATACATATATATATATATTTACAGTTTCATTTCTATTGAAAATACAATTCATAATTGAATTGTTTCTTAACTTTTCTCCCAACTTAAGGGAGATACGCAGAGCTTAATTAAATTTCTTCTCCGAAATTCCTTGGAGACTAAAGATTCCCTTTTTCTTTTATCGCTGTTAGATATATATATTTATATATATGCATATACATTGTTGTTGTTTTTTTTTTTTTTTTTCTTTCTCTTTCCCTTTTATTGTTATCTTCGAAAAGTTTATTTTGAAAAGTTGCGACTTGCAGTAACACTATTAACGACAGGAACAACAAAAATTATTATCATATGCAAAGAAGTCGAGATAACCGTTTTACGGATACTAAGTTACTCTTGCCGTTATTTCTGAACAAAAAATTATTATCATTATTATTATTTATAATTAAGAAAGCTTTTGTGTTTGCGCTATGGTAGTACGTGTATAAAGCGAGGTCATAGAGAGCGAGAGGGATGCGGCAAATATGTTTGGCGCTTTTGCAGGCGCATTGCGAAAGCATTGAAAGTGTCTTTAGTTAGAAAACAAATATTAAAAAAAAAAAAAAAAATAGTAAAGTAGGCTGCTTTACGAAGCATTAGAATAATGGGTATATTTAATCCTCTTGAATTGCGCGCGTCCTGGCTATTGATGATTATTGTCGGCAGATATAAGCGCTTCAACATAAATACATATCATTTTCTGCAAAACAGTGGGCGTCAGAGAAGCTGATAACTCTGTGTGTTTATTCAATGAATGATTTCTAGGATAAGCACAGTACAGGAAGGTAACCTTAGTGTGTACGAATTATTGGATAAATGATTGCTGAAGGGTAAGCTGAAGGGTGAGAATGGACAGACGTTCCGTTTGCTAAGAATCTTCGTTTCTCAACAAATGTTGGCGAACTCAAAAACCGTCCGTAAAATGATCGGAAGTCGTCACAACAAAAACTTGTCGTCCATCACTTTCTTGTTTTTATTGAAATTTATGTTCCTTACAGTAGAATAATTTCGCGCGGGTGGCTCTAACCTTACCGTACCATTATTCGACAATAATTTTTTTTTTTTAATACCTAACTATATGTTTAATAACTAACCTCTTTCAATATTATTGTTCTATGATCTTTTATTCCATACAAAAAATAAATCTTTTTTTTTTTCAAGTCCCGTGAAAATCAACTTTCACGATCAGCTTATCGCCCTTCCATGAAATCCTACACACTAGCTGTTAAGCCTTAAATACCTAAATTACTTACGATAAAATATCACTCAATAAGTTCACAGTCTAGCAAACACATGTGACAACGCTCTTAACAGATCCGTAAGATTTCGGATTAATATCAACCTTTAAGCGATGCGTGTTGATTAAGCATCGGGTTTTGTTGAAAACAAATACAGTTAACCATCGACATTGGCTGGAAAGATGGGTTGTTTGCTAATTTCAAACGCCGTCTTATGGATACCGGTGATGCTGAATACTCTGCTCGCGGTTGTTTCAGAAAATATAGAAAAACTGCACAAAATAGTTGTGGAAGATTGTAAAATTGCGTGAGACAATTGACGTCAGAAGACAGTGTATTGACTAAATCGATTGTCCATGAGAAAACTATGTTCGAGCTGAGGTGCATCTTGGCTCACTTCTGACAGCAACGTGTTGATGATTCGGAGGTCTGTTTAGGCGGAATAAAAAGGATTTTTTCATGCGATATGTGACATTAGATGATACTTGATTTCATCACTTCACGTCGCGGTCAAATCGGCAGTCAGTCAAGGGGACAGCAATCGGCAAGAGCCGTCCAAAGGAAACGAAAATGTAGTGTAACTAAAGGGGCACTGAAACCAGTAAACTAGGTGTCACAATATCATGAAATTTCGAGACGTATCGTTTGAAGGTCGGTAATGTCTAGAATGCATACGGTTTGGTGAAAAGTTTTGCCACGTATTGGTCGGATCGGAGACTAATTGAGCGAAGTTACACAATCTTATCAGCTGTTCTCAAATGCTTTTATGACACATTATGGAAATCTCTGGAGTATACCTCAGCTCCAAATATACGTTTCAATTTATCGAGTGATACGCCTATTAGGCAGACTTATTTCCTAGTCATGGCTAAAAGAAATATGCAACGGAAAAGCTAAAAAAGATTTGCTTAATGCTGGAAAATTTTTAGAAACTCAGGCGAATGCTTCGCAGTAAGTCAACGTTGCTCGGGAAATACTCAGGTATTATAGGAAATCTCTTGCATTTTTTTTTTTTTTTTTTTTAATTAACTTCAACGGTTCTTACTTAAACTATTTCTTTCGTTTAGCTTAAGCTCATGGTCTATGGTAGTAATTATAATGTTAAAAATATTCCAATTAACAATTCTTTTTTTTTTTTTTATTCTTCTATTTCTAAATTTATGAAACTCGCCTTAGGGCTAAAGAGTATAACGACTATTGCGGTGCTTGGAAACATTCTCTCTTATTGGTGCTTGTGTTGATTTTTCTTTGTTTTTAGTTTGTATCGATTACTTTAGTAAATAAACTTTTGCAAAAATAAACTTTGTTTTAAAGTTTTCTACTGTAGAGCATTCCTCGTCAAATTACTTGACTTAACAGCCTATCTATATATGGTAGTGCGCTTAGTCGTGTATTCGAGCTCGCAAGCATTGCTTGAGGAATTATTTTTCAGAAAATATATTACAAGATAGCATCACAATTTGTATATATATATACATATACATATATATATATATACATTTAAAATTAATTAATTCTACTATTACTGCCTCCAGTGATGGATGCTATCAAATACTTCGTCAGAGCTATTTTATCTTAAAACGCATTTAATGGAATTTCATGAAATTTAAACGTTTACCGATAGGGAGGGGCGGCTTTTTGCTGGCGTAAAAATTACATATAAAAAAAAATAAATAAATAATAAATAAACAGTTAACGAGCGTTCGATCCGATTCGAATTGAAGCATTTTCTGTGATGTCATTTACCATAGTTTCTTATATTTTTGACGCCTAGACGACTTTCACGCTGAGGTAACGTAAATAATTGCCAAACAGCAAGAGTTAACTATTTTTTTTTTTCCCCTATTATTAACAAAGGAAGCTCTTTCGCGTCCGGGGAACTTGACGAATACTATATCATTCTGAATGATATTGAAGCTACTCTGGCTAAATGGAAATCATATGTTATAGGTTTGTAGGTTTATAGGTTAGACGATGTACGATTTCAACTAAGAATACTAATCGCAGTTTCTTTTCAACTTTAAGTACGTCAATGGAGACCAGTACTTTTGCTGACGAATCGCGGCACGTGCTGCGCAAAATTTAGTTTACTAGCGATAGTGCTAGTCGTCAAAAAGTATGGCCCCTTAATATTGATGATTGGGGGCGGGGTGATCATGGTGCCAAACTTATGTTTTTGGTTTACGCGGTTGCGTGTATGCTAATGCATTAGGAAAACTAAGTCTGCAACAACAACAAATGCGAACGAGTTGATCTTGAAAATAAAGGAATTCGTTGAAAATATATCCACAAAAAGTTAAGTTAAAGAACAAACCCTATTAAACTTAAACTTAAGTGTTTGCGAAAGAACATAGAAAGAAATAAAACTTTCAGTTAACAGAAATAAAAATAAATAAAGCAATTGTTTTATTCTCAACAACAACAACAACAACAACAACGATAACAGTAAAAAGTGCAGACAATGGAGCGCTAGGGCTCCATGTGTTTATTAGCCAAAATTATTTCATCAAAGAAAAAGTTCTCTTACAACAAATGAAAAAATTTTCTGCACAAGTTCCGTATTCTGCCAAGCCAGGGGTGAATTTGCAGAGAAATCGTATAAATTAAAACTTTTTTTTCGATGAAAAATATATAAATATATATCATAAACCTATTAGTTAACCTCGTAGATCCTCTGGACTGGGAAGTTTCGCGAAGTGCGTGAGCGAATTGCTGCGTGCACTCATTATCTCGTATTTCTTGCCGCTAGTATAAATCATCCTGCCTACTGGGGTTCGCTGCTTGGTGTGTGCTAAGAATGCAACTGCTGGCCATAATGGCATGCATTGTGCTCTTTGCGAGCGAACACTTCATCTTGGCTGTTCTGGTGTCTCGGAAGAGCAATTCACTTTCTGCACCCAAAACCAAAACTTTCAAGTACACATGTACAACTAGTTGCGATAAGGCAGCATTTTCTTGCGAATTAAAAATAGTTTCGCGCAAATGGAAGCTAACTCTAATTCAAGTTTAGAAAATAGTCTGATGAATCTAGAGAAAACGATATGTGATTTAGCGCTGGAACAGTAAAATCGTGCTCTTCAGGCAATTAATGAACTGCAGACCGAGCTTTTGCAGCACAACGAACAAATTAGTGCGAACATTGCTGGGGTGTGGAACCAGATATCCGCCGATCAACTGGCTATGCAACAAGATTTGAGCGACATGAAGGTCAAATTGGTTGAGAAGAACTATGTGGATATACAGCACTACTGCTATTTAGCCAATGGGAAGAAGGTTTTAATTACATTTAGTCAAATATATGGGAACGATGCGGCTACGGCGGAGTATGCTAAAGACCCTTCTATTAAGTTAAGCGACATTTTAGAGGGCAGTATTCATTCACGTATCTGTTTGGATGATCACCTAACTTCTGCGTCATACAAACTAGCAACGAATGGCTGTGCTTTACGTGGAAAGAAGATTATTAAAAGGGTTAGTTTGATTAACGCCGTCCTCCCTAAGGCAAAGGTAGTCCAGTTGGATGATTCTATAGTGATTCTTACTAAATCCAAGTTTGCCTCGTATTCCTGTCAGAAAACGTGGCAAAGTGGCCACTTGATAACTCGAATCTCAGGCCGATTTCAATCTTGCCTGTTCTCTCGAACGTCTTTGAATATATAATTGCGGCACAAATTATCAACCATCTGGAAGATAACTCCCTGCTATCTGAGTCTCAGCATGGTTTTAGAAAAGGTTGTAGCAGTACTTCTTGCTGGGTCTAACCAAGGCTTTTGATAGAGTGTCGCATGTACTTTTGATTCATAAACTCGGATTCGGAACTTAGACTTTTCGAAGTCATCTGCTGCTCTGGAAGAATCCTACCTCTCGGATCGTTCACAATTTGCCAAGTCTGAGCCGTTAAAGGTGAGCAATATTGTATCTCGGGCTTTGATCATTGGACCTTTGCTCTTCACCGTGTATACGCATGATTTCTTCAACGTGTTTAACCGAGCTTCGTGTAAGGCCTACGCATTTGCTAAAAACTTGTACATTTTTTTTGCAGGGAACGTTGGTAATTTGGAAGCATATCAATACCATTTGAATTGCATCTACCATTGGGTAGCTGTGCATGAACTTGAGTTACATGTTGTGAGATTTTTTTAGAACTTTTCTCAATTCTTCCCCTTTCAATTCTATTTTTATGCACTTGAGACCTCGTTTCGAGTGCTCTTCTAATTGTGTCAACATCCAACAAATTGCATTGTCTTTTACCTGAACTCTAACAACGGATTTCACCTCACATCATTGTGCTGCAGTGTGTCTATTAGCTTGTTTTTTTTTTCTCTCTTTCCAAGTGTACGATACCATTAGGTCCCTCCAATTTGTCGTTGTTGCCAGCACACTAACTTTGATATTAATTGTGCTGTTGACGTTGTTTCCAGTGTAGCATAAGCGATAGTTGTTAAAGGGTTTTTAATTAACTGGACAAAGAAACCTTACCGTACAAACCGTGTTCATAAAATTTGTCTTTTATTCACTTTTTATTTTTATTTATTCAGTTTTTTTTTTTACTCAGCAGTTTGTTAATAATTTAAGCGTTGGCGTGTGTAACGTGAGTCCGTTTAAAGCAGCACCTGTAGGGATACTGACGACTTGATACTACACATCACATCCATTGTGATGTAATACCCTACACAACTTGTAACTCCAGAAGAACTTGAGGCTGGTCTGTCCATCTATCTATCCTGTTTTCTTGTGTTCAACCTACAGCTCGCAGTTCTTGAGATATTTTAGCGAAATTTATTTTAAAATCTCGCACTTTTGGTCAGCAAAGAGCGATTTATATTTTTGTTAGGTATAGATCAAGATTCAAATAAACCGCTCCATTTGTTGCGGTAATTTTTTATTGACAGCCGCACTGAATCGCAAATGTGCCTTAGCGCTGAAAACAAGTTTGGATTCAACGTTATTTTTGTCGTAAGTCGGTTTTAGGATCCACGGTTTATTTGTTCTTATTTATTAGTATTCAAGAGTCACAGTGTTCGCCATTGAATAGACGGACTATAATAGGATGAAGTGTTAAGGAATATTTGAGCGGATATCATAACATAACCTTAAAAGCAGGAATGGAATTTTTCGAAAACATTAGCAATACAAACGATAGCCGAGCAAAATTTTTCTTTATCTGCTGGTCCTCTGCTCTTCTTTGACGCCAGAAAGTGCACGATATTCTCTTCCTTATATAGACAGTTTTTCCAAGCATTCTTTGCTCACTTTCATTTTTTTTATAACTTTTATAATTGTGGAAATTATCTCGTACTCGTTGTAATTGATAGGAATTGCGGTTGGCTGTCACAGACTATGAAACCATCGTTCACATATAGAGTGACTTTTGATTATTTATCATTCATTTATTTCTTTATTTTATCTTTTCGTGAACTTAGTGCTTTTCAATTGGGCTCTTAATCGTCATTTAAATAAGAAATTTTCTAGCACCGATGCTGACGAACGCGCAATTTTTTTCTCTCATCCATCGATGAAATTGTAACCCGAAAGTTTCCGGATGTTATAAATACGTAAACCTGTGTTTGATAACAAAAAATTATTGCCATTATTGTTAATACGTTAAATATTTCATATATAGTTCCTAATCATTGTAAGCCGTGCTGGAAATAAAGGCTGTTCTTCGCTTCCACATTGCCTACGATTATACTCGTTTATATGAAGAATGCAATTTTCATCAATTGTTTGGTTCGTTCTTTCAAGAAGTTTCATTCTAAACTTAGAACGTGTGTGCGTGTGTACAAATATAGTATGGCTGGTATCTTCAGTGAATGCCCTTATGGTAAGAAAGCAGTAAAACAAACGGGATGAGAGGGGGAAGAGCGTGTTTGAGAAGTTTGGGCGAATGGAAGGGAGACGGATTACGTAGTAGCAGAGGTATAGAAGTCACTTTGAGTTAAGCCGGCTTTTAAACGATAATCTTTGAGCGATGCACTTAACCCACATTGGCGTTAACGTAGATTATACGAAATATCTGATCTCTTATTGATACAGACCTAGTAACTTAAGCAATCGAAGGAGTAGTCAAAGTTCTAGGCTCGGCAAGTATAGGAATTTTATCCCATTCACTTTTTTATGACAGTAAAAAAAAGCATTGGACGTCAGAGATTTTAATTATGGCGAGTATGTGAAATTCGGTCCCAGCCGACATTGATTTTTACTCCTTAACTAAGTTTACTTTCTTTGTTGAATATTCTTTAACCTTTTAAAAATCTAAAAATTATTCCTTATAGACATAGTCCTCTTCACTGTTTCTATTTTAAGCGAGAATATCACTGTAGGTCAGAATCAATTTATTTCATTGATTTAATAGATGCTTTCAACTTTCTATAATAAGAAGAAATAAGAAGATAATAAGCGTTCCGCATACCCTATCTGCCTAATGTTAGACCTATTGCTTTCTAAGCTCTCTAATCCATTGTCTTTAGAAAATCTTTACGTTCATTTGAAGATACCTTTAAATAAACTACGTTAACGTCGTTACGTTAGCATCGAGGATCATATTCATGTTTTTGCTTGGAAGCAGAAATCAGTTCGATTCATTTTCTAAAAGAGAATGCAAGTCGCCTCTGCGGGCTGCTGAATGAAACTGTGACTCCATCATTTCAAAGCACTCTTTCTAAGCTATACGCAACTGCATAAATTATCGTACTATAGCGTATACAATAGACTTTCTTCGAGTTTTGAATACGCGTAGTTTTGTGCCAAAATAGACATCATTTGTCGACAACTTTACCGTTTCTGCTTAATTGGAAGAATGGAGTTGCCAAGGCCTTAGGAGTGATAAATGACATATGCTTTACGATACCTGAAAGCCATAGGGTTATTAAACCGAACGATTAACATTAACACTAAAGCTGGCTATCCATAGTGACGCTATGGGGAGGACTTAAGTGGGCGTGATGTATTATAGTTCGCTCCGATTCAATGAAACTAAAACTAAGGAATACAACCATTAATAGCTGATGGAATTGCGACAAAAAAATGATCGTGACATGCCAAAAGTCAGGATATCGTGAGTTTTTCTCCCGCACACGAAATGTTTGCCCTTCCAACTTGGAACATCCTACATTGTTCACTGTTGTCAGCAGACATCTATTCTTATAAGTGACGCGGGTTTGACTTATTGTTGGCTCGAACGGTGCTTCGATTCTTACGACGACATCTTGGATTCATTCAGGTATAGGCTCAAAAGACGAGATATTTCTTAGAGAAGAAATTCGAAAATTGTCCAAGAGATGAGAAAAAGTAGTAATTAGCGATGAACAATACTTTCATTAATCTGTTCGTTCACACGTTTGAGCACAAAAGACGAAGCAAACTAATTCATACTCGTTGTAAAAAAAAAAAATAAATTATCTAACAGAAGCCTTTGAGAACAAAAAGCATCATCTAGTACTGTTGGGAAGAAAAACTTCGATTTCTTTAATCCTTTCCCTTCTCATCATGGAAAACTTAAACTGTATAGATTACATAATGAAAGTGTAAATAATCTTAAGGGCTACTGACAGTGGTGACTATTATAAAATTGAAAAGAACAGTCAGGTAGAAAAGTTAGCTAATCCTTCTTTTAACATAGAAAACGTCTAAGAGGTCAGGAAGGAAAAGGGGAAAACAAAATCTACGATTGATTAAACATAATGAAGAGAAATTTTACTTGAAGTAAAGCTTAAGTATTGATTTTGGGATGCTGCTGGCGCAGCGAGGCAAATGTGTAGAGCCACATCCAGGACACGATGGCATCATTCACAAAGCAATAACGTATTTATAACATTTGTGTGCGAATAAAAAGAATAAAAGAATAAGGAGAAAGCAAAAAGAAAAAAGAAAAAAGAAAAAAAAATAAACAAAAATATAAATGTGTGGTAGACGGCCAATCCCTTAGGTACCTATACATTTACATATTTTGTTACATACACACACATAAAGTAATCTGGAGCATATATAGGCATGCATATGCAAAGATAGAATGTTTTATACATAAAAGTAAATGGAAGGAAGGAAGGAAGGAAGGAAGGACGCAAAGCGACTGACTGACTGACTGAAGTTTAAGGCGAATTTTAGTTACTTTTAAAAACAAGCTTTAATTTTCATATAAAAATCTATAAGTGAATTAATACACTTGAGACGACAATTACAATATCATGTGTTTGTTTACGCCATTCACTGGATAAACACCATACCTACCAAGTAGAAGAAGTAGATCTTTGAGTGCAGAAAGCAAAGTGTTTTAATCTTTCGAAAATATTGTTCCCGTCAAACGCTCCGGATGTAGATAGGTTTGTGTAAAGCAAATGCAATATTTTCCTAGCTTAAGGTCAATCAGATGATTGTTGGAAAATATTTGCAAATAGATTTACTTAGATGAACTATATCTATATCGAATATTGGGGTCGTTGGGAATTGAAATAAAAATTAGTTATTATTTATGAAACACTATATAAGATTTCAACGGACATTAAGATTTGTTTTTTTTAGTAGGCGATTGTTAATCAAATTAATCGCAAAATGATTGAGAAATCGTGTATACAAACTTTCGCAGCTTTCGCATGAAATGGTATAATAAAAGCAGAATGCACGTACCCCGTACACAATTTGCATGCGTAATAAACTGAATGTTTTTGTGTAGATTTTCTTTTTATATTTTTATTATATTCATATATACATGTTATTTCTTTTTTATTTATTTATTTATTTATTTATTTATTTTTTTTTTATTATTTTTATTTTTACTAATAAAAAGCAACTGCTGCAAGTGCACCAACCTGCTCTGCAAATTTCCGCCGAACCGAAAGAGTGAATGTGTGTGCAGTCAACAAACGCATTAATGATTTGTTAACCGCTCATCCGCTTGCCTTACAAATACAAATACGCAATTCACAATATTTTCCTCATAATTACTGAATGAATATGAAAAGTGATCGCTGCGGAGCTCCTCTTTGCATAACGTATCGTAATCTTTTGAAAGCCTTTCTTTAATCTTTTAACATTTACAAAAACGTTACTACGGCATTATTTAGATGGTACTCCATATAATATGCTACTTCAACAATAATAGCTTAACGTGCTTACGGAGAGTATGCGTTTTTTCCCATCAAGCAATTGTGTGCATAAATTGAATCAATTTACTACGTGTTTGTTAATTTAATCCTTCCATTTGTAAGGCAAATATTTTATTGGTGATATTTACATTACACCCATGTATGTTATATTTTTGGTAAAATCTATTTTTTCGATCATAATACTAAAAAATCAAAGTGCTACTTGAGCAAGTGCTAAGAGATACGTTAGAACAAATATTACGCAGGACAAGTATGGGAGAATAGTAAGGGAGAACATTCCTTTCGCCGATATGGTTCTTGTTCATAACAATGCGTTCTGCAAGATGCATGCGCGGGGAACTAGTTGAGAATCGTCACCATCACGTTAGTGCTCGCAGACTCAAATCTCAGTGTGGTAGAGTTTATTTTCTTCGTAGCTATAGCGAGTACTCGGTTGGTGAAGGCATATCACTTACCAATTGTGGCCGAGCACACTTATTAGGCCGCGCACTCCTCTCTATCTATCGCGAGAGGAAATTGTTACGTACTTTGAACAAAAACTTATTTATAAGATCGTCTTAACCTAAGAGTTAAGATCAAAAGATCTTTAGACACCTTCTAGTGTCAGTTCGACAGTCTCAAGGAAAGTAAAGGTTTTTTTATTATAAGAGCGACATATTCAGTTAAATTAAAAACAAGCGTAACTGTTGGTTCGGCGACAATTTCAAACTGGAATTTTTTTATTATTCTTTTCTATTCCTGGAAAAGAAAGAAGGCTGCTATCATATTTATTTCATTTTTCATTTCATAAAAAATTCATCTGCCGGCTAATAGCCTTATAGCTGAGTAAATATACTATTTTTGATTAATTAGTGCCTTAAACATTAAATTATTTTACATTCATGAAAATGGAAGGACCGGAAATGAATTGATAAAGCTCATGCTTGTTAGGGTTTACTAGTGAATGTGAAATTTTGAAATATCGATAACGTAACATTTGTCGGAGCATTGTTATGTTCCTATGTTTTTTTTTTTTAATGGACGTAATGGCAATGCACTGCCAATTAGTGGCCTTGCACCGGGGTCAAAGCTATCCTGGAATGGGTTTCACACTACCTCGAAATGGATACTTATGGATTCTTGATCCTCATTATATGATCGTACCTGCCCCGTCCCAGCCCGAGATGAGGAGTTCGAATATCGCCTTCATGTGGCTTTATATCGAAGCATGCCGTGCAAAAATCTGGCGCATTTCGCGCGTCAGCGTGACGGCTAGCACCTTACGTGGTGTGATTTCTACTTCCACAGATCTGGGAAGCCAATTCCTTAAACGAAACCAGTATGCTACCCGTCGTTGTTCATAAGTTGGCACAGAGGGCGCAGAAAAATCAATCGACTAACACTGATCATTAAGCATTTTAAGGGTTAGACGCGACGACTTGAACGGCTCATAATTGACGCGACGATAATGAACGCAAGATGGAGCATTTACATAGAGTTGTTTGAAAAAAGCCTGTCATGTGAATTTGAACTGCAAGACGTATTTGAAGCGAATCATACCAAAGAATATCGCCTGATAGCAAAAAAAAAGAAGGAATCGATTCTCTCATGATTTGATCCAAAGATCGTTAACCTTTTAAAAATATTTCTTCATCTGACGAATATTATGAATTCAACTTTCAGGCATCAATAAAAAATTTATTCTCCTTTATGTAGTTCTCCTTGAATTTGCTTTCTTATTGATTTACCTTGCACTCTGTTGATTATAAGCGGTTTTTATTAAAAACGTTTGCAAATGTTTGATCTTTGTACACAAGAGTTTATTTTTAATTGCACAACTTTTCATACGCAGGTGGATACAAAGCGTAAATTGAGAATATGCAGAGAATATATATCGTAGACATACTGAATACTTGTGTGTTAAGTGTGAAAGAATCTATGATGTATTAATTTTTCCATACCGTTTGTGGCGTTCACTACAAAAAACCGGGAAAGTATTCTGTGAACTAAATCAAATTATATGCTCAGTCAGTGCGAAATGCTAATGCAATGGATACAGTGACATAAGACAATGTGGATCTGTGTGCGTCTAATTCCTGCTAATATTTCGAAAAAAAAGGCGAAATCACCGATAGACAGTAGGCCGAAGGGCCAACCGCCATAGATAAGTTAATCGGAATCAGAATCTTAGGTGGATCAAGGATATGCTATGTAATTTGTATGTAATGGTTACATCTGCTCGTTCCGAACAAAAAGCAAAATGTGTCGAAGTGGTGCATACATCTGGCCTTGGTTACTATAACTATGGCAGATATGTCTCTAGGATTTGACGTCACATGAATATAAACTTTAATGAATATAAACTGTGATGTGGCGATTTTGATGTATCAGCTGAACTATCATAAAGTAGACGCTTTAGAGCGATTCAGAGAGCTATACGTGGAAAAGTCTCTCTCAGAATTTTAATTTTACGCCATATATATATATATATATATATGTATACTTCGCAACGTCGATCCGTCAACTACTATAGACATGTAGAAAAAAATTCAAGTGAAGACATTTGTCTTGTGATACATGTCCAATTATTTTGCCAAGTCACGATGGTATAAAGCCATCCGCGACGACAGTCGCAATTGTTGATACCTTGGCAAAGGCCTAAACAAATTTCAAATTATTAGACTCAAATATTTATATTTAGAACCCATAATGCGGCAGATACCATAGATGAAATTTGAAAGCAAATGTCTATGGCGATTATCTAGTGATCGAAGCAGAAATAATTCCGATCATCGCGAATGTAAAATGATAGGTATTCAGGAAAACATCTAAGGCGAATACTAAGACCCGTCATGTCGAACGGATTGCCGTGCAAACATTGAAGAAAGCCATTTTTAATTTAAACCAAAAAAAAAAAAAGGAGAAAAACGTACGATGAAGAGAGAAAGAAAGAAAAACGAAACCATAAAAACTGTTTTAATAGCCAAAGAAAATCGACACCTATTTTAGTTACGTTTGCTTTCATATTTCACACATACACAGAAACATATATCCATACACACATACTGGATTTACAATTTTATTGCATCCGTAATAATAAATGTATGGAAAAAACGAAATGAGAAAAATTATAAAAGAACAGAAAAAAAAAAAAAAGAATAGTTTTCTTACTTTTTGTACACAAATTTATTCGATTGCATGGTGACGGTTTCACATGATTGACCAGGTGATAGAAAACACACTGACAAAGAATTATGTAGAGGGAGATAGGGAGCGCGCGTGAGAGAGAGAGAGAGATGGCAAGAGAGAAAGAGACAAAGAAAGGAAAAAATTTTAAAAATGCCATGCATTCTTTTTTACACTCACACACACACACACATACACACACATACATATACGACGGTATGTTTCAATGCACTACCAATTTCATCCGGCAATTACTTAATTTTCTATATTGTATTGCTTCTCATTGTAATTGTTAAAGTTTGGAGAAACCAGTACGACCAAAAACTAATGAAATATCAATAAAAACCTCAAATCTTTTGTGTTTGTCGATGGAAATTCCTTTTAAAATTCGATCGAATAGAAAATTTTATAATTTCAACTTTTTTATCATTGATTTGTCTTTATTCAATTTTCAAATTGCTGTTGTTTTTCCTTTCACATTAGAGAAAGTTCAATTAGTTAATTAAAGATGGCATACGTATGACCAGCTAAAAGGATACTAAAATATTGTCATCAGAGCAATAATATAATTATAGTTGCCCTGGAGATATCAAGTTGAAGCGTAACTTAAAATGTTACTGAATTATTACTAAAACTATAACAAAAATGATAATTTGCTCACTTGTAGTGCAAAAATTTGAAATACAAGCAAAAAAAATTTTAATTTAGTTGAAAATATTTTGTTTTATTTGCATAAAAAGTGATGGGAGGTATTATTAGTTTGTCAGAACACCCAGAAGGAAGCTCCAGAGGTCCCACGAATCATCAAATTCGAAACCGATTTAAGCATATCCATCTGTCCGTCTGTCCGTCTGCCTATCTGTGTGTAACAACTATTTCTCTGGTCGCAAAAATGAACCCACCGACTACAAATATGACCAAAAACTTTTGAACTCCTTGCGTGCAAGGAAAGGTTTGTATTAAAAGTTATACAAATCGATCAAAGGATACGAACAAAGGACAGCATCATCTGAGACCATCTGTGTTTTGAAAAATAAAAATGATATCTTTCTTGCTTCTTACTTATAAACCATAATTTGCGTTTGTATTCTATAGCTAGCTGGTCCTGCAGCACATGTACATAAGTGGAAAAAATCGACCGCGGCTACCCAAAGGTTATAACTGATCAAATTTTCATGTTTTTTTTAAGTGTTTTTTATGCTGTGATGGTTAGGAAAGAGTAAGTAATGAGAACAAAGGAATGAAAGAGGGAAGTAGTAGTGGATGCAGCCTAGTGGATGTGTGCCTAATCGATGAGTGTTGTACCTTCACCGACTGCTTGAACACTTACTACAGCTACAATCAAAGCAAGCTCTACCGCATTGAGATTTGAGCCCGCGAACGAATAACTTGACAGTTGCGATTCTTACCCACTCGCGGCTACTCATGCGGATTTAGGACTTAGGTGACGATGGAGACGAAGGCAACTGGCAACCGGTCAATTGCTACCATGAAACCGTTAGAAAAAAAAAAACAATATTTGATTTCGGATCATGGCCGGCGAAAGAAAGAATCGCATTATTAAGGAAACCAGGTGTTCTGAGTAGCGCTCTTGATGATGAAAACTTTAATTCTCCAAATACTTTTTATATGCGGCTAGATAAGTGCAATAAGAAACGAGGAAAGAATTTTATTTTCGCTTTAAAGGCAACGAATAGAATGAAATGAAAGTAAGCTCCGTACAAAAAAACACACTTTTTGTGTATAAAAAAAGAAATAAAAATAATAAGTTCTCTTAAACTAAACTAATGCAATAAACATTTTTAATATTTTAAAAGTAGATTTTTGATCAACATGAAGTTTATATTTTCTCTATGGCAACGAATTAAAAAAAAATTAAAAACTTAATAGAAAACAATTTCATTGCAAAAATTTCTACTAAATTACTAGTGCAGAAAAATGCTTCGAAATACACGTAAAAAAAGAAAAATAACAAAAAACAAAAAAAAAAAAAAGGAACTTTTAAAACAATAAACCAAAATATTTTACAACATTTTCAATAATAAAGTGGATTTTATTATTCTATGATTAACACCAACACGAGGCATATTACAATTGTTATACAATGTGTAACACGACTGAAAACCTGAACCTTTAGATCGAAATGAAACGAAATGAAACGAAATGAAACGAAACTAAACGAAACGAAGTCCTTAACGGAGAGAGCACATTATTGCTTGAAGGGAGCAAGCGATGCAGCAAGGCATTCACTGGCATAGCGTAGTTGCTTAAAAATCCCGAGTAGGAGGGTGTCAAGCGCTTCCATGCAAACCGCATACAAACTCCCATTCTATGCTTTTATGATGTGAGAAAGCGTCGATGTTACAAATTACCCTGACGACCGTTTATCCGCATTTAAACATTGCAACTTGAATTATTATCATGCGTATATGTGCGAACAACAGCTGTGACCACAATAAACTTAATTAATAATATTAGCAGCTATCTAAGGCAGTTGCGTAGCATCATAGCATCGCACAGCGCACCGCGCAAATATATGATAAATATAAATTAACTAAAAATACCAAAAAAGAGGAGAAGAGAAAAAAACACAATTGTGGAACTCGAACAACGTTATTCTGTTCATCGTTTATGGATGGAAGTGAAGTTTAGTATGGGGATTCTCATTGGCAGCAGTTCGGAAATGAGTGACTTTTTTCTTGTTGCTATTGTTGTTGGTCTATTTTTTTTTTTGTTTCTTTCTTTCTTTGTCGAGTTTATGACTTTTTATAGCTAATTGAAGTACTGTGCGTAACACACATCTATATATATACATATATATATATATATATACATATATATATACAACCAGCAAATTTTTATTATCATTTTGTTGCTATGATTACGAAACACTGACTATGAATGTGTTAGGTCCTCTTGCTGCTGTGCTGTGCGGTAAATTACAAAAATTTTTTGCTGATTTGACAGTTTGTTAAACTGCAAAATAAAAAAAAAAAAAAAAAGGAAAACATTCCCGTAAAATATCGAAAAACTTTGGAACATTTCATAAGTTTCGTGCTTTCAAAATGGTAACAACAGCCAAAAATTTTAATTGCTTTCATTATTATTGTCAGCAGCATTATTTACTAAAGTGTGCGTGTGTGCTTTCACTTACACACTTAACTATAAAATATATTTATATTTATATATATATATATATATATATATGTATATATATCTATAAATTCCATATAAAATTTTTGACAGATTTTATATTAGCAAAAATTAGTTTCGTAAGAGAGATCATTAGGGTTCTGTTCGTTGTATTTGCTAACTGAGAATAAAGTTGTAACTTGTTTTCGATTCGTTTCAGGCTCCTTTACTTTATTATGTATATAATTTATTGTAATTGACTTTCAGTTTTTTTTAAAAAGGTTGCCTTCATAATGACTTTGCAAAGGTGGTGTGCTTTTGTAATGCATAAATATTTGATTGTCTAAAACGATTGAACCTTTAACAGGTAAATTTTACATATATATATATAGAGTATGTAGAGTAGAGTATGTATAAATGTATTCTTTCCAAATATAGTGCATTTTCAATTTAATTTCCTAAAATTTATTAAGCCCTTAACAGGTTAATTTTATATTTTTGTATTTATATATACATAGACTTTTTTTGATCTGTTTATATCCATTAAAGAAGGATGAGGGGTATATTCATTTTGTCAAAACCTTCACAACACCCCGAAGGGAGCTTGAGGGACCCCGCAAATATATTCTTGACCACCATCAAATTCGGAATCGATTGAAGCAAATCTGTCTGTCCGTCTGTCCATCTGTCCGTCTGTCCGTCTGTAATAATCTGTTGTAAAGATTCTCCTGGCCACAAAAAGGAAAATACCGCCTACAAATTTCCAAAAGCATTTGGAAAGTACACAAAACGGTCAAAGAACGCGCTTGCAAAGCTTGCGACACCCATACGCCTATGCGGCAAAAACACCTGCGAACACCTTTGCTTCCCATATTTTTTGTTTCTTACTCATAAGGTACAACACATACACCTTATTCTGAAAATAGGAAAGATCGGTCGCGCTCAACCTATTAAAATTTCATTCTTTTTACTTTTTTGTAGGCCTTTTTAGGCTAACGGTGATGGGTAAATATAAAACTCGCCCGCAAACGAATATAACTTTTTCGCTTGTTTTTCTTGTTTTTCTTTTTATTTAATTTAGTGAATATTTTATGGTTCGATTGAAACGAATTTAACTTTAACTGGATTGCTTAGGATAGATGAAAGGAATAATAATAATGTGTATCCATCCCACCAAATGTCAGAAATTTTTTACTTTTCTCATCAATAACAGAGCTGGTAAATATAATAAATTGAAATCAGAAAAATAAAGTGTTTTTATTTTATTTTTTTTAAACCACACACAACTATCAATAAAATCTAAAACGATATGATATACGTACGCTTGTTTGTTTGTTCATTTTATAGGAATTTGAAGTCCGTATTGCTTTAACGGGTATACGATGCTATGTGGAACACGCAATAAATCAAACAAGTTACAATTAGGTCATCGCAAAAGTAATGACGCGTTTTTTTTACATTACTAAATTATTGGTTACACGCGGAGATGATAAGATGATTAAGCATTTATTCCCAGCGATTTTCTTAATTATTCTTTCAAAATTATACTGACATAAACTATCATCAGTGAGAGCAATAGACATAACATAAGAAAAAAAAAAGAAAAAAGGAAAGAGAGGGAGAATTTTTGATCCAACCAATAATGTAAAGACATAAGAAATACAAGTGACTGGTAACGGAAATTTGAGAATTTCGATCTCGTTAGAGTTAGTAAAAAAAAGAAACGATGACTACGCTCAACAATGTCAACAACAACAAACGCAAGTCATTGCCAATGCATATTTCAAATATTCGCACTCGTTAGAGTTAGCAACAAAATTATATCAAAACTTGACAATAAATTGTATAAAGTTTACTATTTTCATACGCCACAGTGGTCTCGGCGGCATATTAATTTTTCTGAACGTACACCGGCGCAAGAAACCTTTGATTACTTGCTTAGGGCACGAGAGGTTGTTGATTAGAACTTCACTAAGGCAGCATTGACAAATGAGCAACAGCCATACTATCGCAAGTATTTACTCTGGCAAAATATGAGGCGGGCTAAAAGTGCTCCATGTAGTGCTGGACGGAGTTGAAGAGTTAACCTACAAACATAACATTGTCGAGGTCGCTCAACTGAAGTTACAACGCCAAGAAAGTCTACAAATTCTCTAAAATGATATTAAACGATTCAAAATTGGCAAAGCGTAAGCTAATTGCAACTGTAAAGACATTATATGGTCCTAATCTTACTATGTGGAATGAAAAATTGTATGCAAATTATATGCACTTTGTACAAAACCGGTGCCATGTTCGTCCACAAGCCGACTAAACGATCATGCGTTTGAACACTTCAATGAAGAGTTTAGAGATTTCTAAGCAAAACGTATCCATGTACCTTTGTCGTTACGTAACTGCATAGCAGAATCAGATGAAAAACGAAAAAAAACGAAAGAAAGGATTTTATCAACTGGAAGTGCATTACATTAAAGCGGGCAAGGATGCACTCCTCGGCGAGAAGCAGATGCATACAGAGTGTTATTGCTTCAGATGACGGCTGTCTTGGAAGAAGAAGAAAATAACAACACGCGATGCGATGATGATAACGCATTAGCTAAGTTATCAGACATTTGTATGAAACGGAATATAAATTGTGTCCGCAATTACCCTACTCTTCACAAGTAATCCCTTGCGAATATGATCTCTTTGAACACCTTGAAAAAGTTGTGCCTTGACGTTCTGCGCTATATGCAAAATTCGAACAGGAAAAAAATGTCAAATCTGAGCTTCTCATTATTTCCAAAAAAAAAAAAAAAAAAAAAAAACAAAAATTAGAAAGCCTTTGTAGTCTGTAGACAAATTTAATTTCGATGAAAAAAGTTCTGTTTTCTTTATTAGAAATTCTCCTTGCTCTTGTCCACACTAATGTGTTAAGCATGGTCGTGCCATGTGCGGACACAGCGCAAGTACTAATAAGTAGTAATGCAATGGCACGGTTGACGCGAAAAATTCGTATATAGAATGGAATCAATCCCTTTTAGTCAGTTCGCCGGAATATTGCCGGAAATTTTGTAAAATTTAATGGTTACTGGAATTTTAAAGTTTTCGCTTGCCGTTGGTGGACCAACTGTTCGTATAAAAGCATTCTCAATTAAAAATGTTACGCGGGAATTTCTGAATTTCGTTATAACACATTTCACACACACACACACACACACACACACTTACATATATATATATATATATATATATAAATATTTTTTTTTGCAATGGCTGTGCACTATAAAACTGTAACACAAATGTCATGTTCATCTCCTTTATAAATTTGTGTGACATGACATATTTTACTTTCTTTTTTTGTCTCTCTCTCTCTCTCTCTCTCTCTCTCTCTCTCTCTCTCTCTCTTTCACTCTCTGTCTCTCTCTGTGTCTCGTTATTTTATTTGTTTGCTTCAAATATAACGTAAGCTATATTAAGCAAGAGCAACAGCAACAGCAACAACAACAACAACAACAACTAAAATAACAGATAACAAGAAACAACAACATAACAACAAAGAAGAGGGAAAACATCTGTTTTCTTAATAATATAAAATGAAAAAGTAGTGAGCGATCATTATGAAAGATGAGTGGAAGAAGATGACGACTCACAAAGGACAGAAGAGGTTTTCTTTTTTACTTTTTGTGTCTACGTCATGACCATTAATGTCACATTTTTACAACAGGTCAAACTAAACAATCATAACTTGAGCCAACACACCACACATACAACAAAATTAGCAGCCACCAGTTCTAACTAACAAAAAAAAATGCACACACAGTTTGTCTTATCAAACGGGACAACACCGCAAAAGCGTAGCCATTCATTTCTTTATAACTTACAACAACAATGGCGGTGTTGTATTTGACAGTTTTTTAATTAAGTTCACGTACTCGGCAATACACACGCACTCGTATATATATATATATATATATATATATATGTACGTTTTTATTTTTAATATTTTTTATTTTATAAGATTTTTGTGAAATAATTATATTTTATAAAGTATGTCATAGAAATTCTGCACACACACACACACACACACACACACACACACACACACACACACACACACACAATAATAAGAATTTTGATTGTTTTGTTTTCATTTTTTAATACATCCTTCACATGCACATCATCATGTGCTCAAAACCTGATCTTCTTTTCTTTTTCTTTTGCTTTTGCTTTCTTTTTTTGGCTTATGGCTTTTAGTTTCACAATTATTCACAAATTACGTTTTCTTTTCTGTTTTTTTTTTTGTTTTGGCAAATAATTCCCAAGAATTGTTCAAGTGTCATGTTAATTATAAACAAGTATAAATTCTTTTGCAGACAAAGGAAAAATCATTTTAATGAATTTCCAAACTTTTACAATTAAAAACTCTTTTCATTAAGAGCGAGTGATAAGTTTTGCAAAAAACAAAAAATTCTATTTCTATTGAATTCATTTTTAATTAATGAAATTGTCAATTTTCTCAATATGGAAAAAAAGGGTCGATACAAAGGCAGCAAATTATGTAACCTTTTCTCTCTCTCTCTCTCTCTCTCACTCACTCACTTCTCATTCCATGCATTCCATTATTTATGAATATTTTGAGGGATAATCACTTGTCATAGTAATTAAAAAGTTTCGAATTTGAACTGAAATTCAAAAAATGCATCGTGCATTCACTTACAGGTAAAGTTGTCTTGCTCAAGCAGCCCCGGGCAAGCAAGCAAGAGAGAAATGAAAAAAACAAAAATCCTTTTTCATTATCATCGGAACAATAAGGTCAAGATATAATTGAAGCGTTCATATGCAGCAGATCGTTATTGACTTTTTATGTTTTCCTTTTCCTTTTTTTTTTCTTTTGCTGAAGGAAATCCTTTAAATCATATCCGTATTGAATTAAGTTTGGCAAATGCATAGCTGACAAGAACTATCTTTTGAAAATTGTAATGCTCTTAAACATATGTGTATTGTGTCCTAATGGTACCGATGAAATCTTTTCTTGATAATTAATTGATTAACTGATTAACTGACACAAGTATTTTTATTTCTTTTCTTAGGTTGACACCATCCCGTCTGATATGTGGATCGAACTTCAAGCGAGATTTAAAGGAAAATTTTACTACCAATTTTTCGTTACGACATGATGCAGGATGCAATCTATAATTTGAAGGCAAACCTTAATCATAGTCGTCGTCTAAATATCGATGAGGTAAACAGAAAGTTCCGAGACCGTTTTTGGACCTATCTGTAGATAACAAAACAATTTGCGCTTCTTTTCATTCACCACCGAAGCATAGGCGTGTACTAATTTTTCTATCCACCACTGAATAATGTCCAAACTGGTTCGTCATACTCAATGTCCAGATATACGTGTCAGAGTACCTGAATAATAACACATCACTGTTAATATATCATGTCATGAATATTTGTCATGAATGGACATATGTCGTGAAATTCTCACGCGTTTATTTTGAAGACTAATGTTATCCAAAAATTCTATGGATCTTTGAGAAGAAGCGAGATTTACATGTCATTACACGAACTTATTACGTGATATGTTCTATGTTACATCAACGAAAGCTTGTGATTCGATTAAGTAGAACGAAAAAGGTCGAGAAAGCAGAAAAATGTACAGCGAGCAACCGTTAGTGCCATAAACAAAAAAGTATTATATGTCGTTACGATTCGCCCCAACGTGAACTTGACTCACTTTGAGTTGGCTTAAGAACCTCAGAAAAATATGCCCGGATGAGCAGCCGAGCAGATAGGAATAGCTACGCCCGACATCTAACACGAACTAACGATATCGCCTGAGTGATTGGTCATACAAAAAAAACATGGCATCGAAAATAAGAGAATGAGATGGCGAAACCCATCAAAGCCACATCAGCAATAATGGGCTCATTTTTGAGGTCATTACTACACAGGAGGTATAGTGGGATACGTCCATAGGTGAACTGATTGCCTTTAATTCCCTGAAAGCAGCTCTTAAATACATTTTGAGCGACTAATACGCTCTCATCGTAATGATGCAGTGAGAAATGCGAAACTTTTGTTTTTGTTGCAATCGGTAACCGAAAGGAGATAATTGTATAGAAAAGGGAAAACGCACCTTACGCGTTATACGAATTTCAAAGACAAATCGCACAGAACGAGCACAAACAGCAACGTAAGAGATATAAGCAAGAAAGAAGAAAAAGGAAAAAAAAAAAGCGGTAATTTTAAATGTTAAACCTTTACACTTACCTATGTGTGTATAGGTATGAAATGTATGTATGTATGTATGTATGTATATATGTATGTATATATCAAATATGTACATCTACACATATGCATTTTAGAAAGCTTTTCAAGCAGTTCGTTTCAGTTTAGTTCAGTTGTTTTTAATTTATTTTTGCTCGAGTGTTTGGTAAAGGAGTGTTGAAAGCATTTGTTAAGTTTTCATTAAATGTGCAAAAAGGATAATGTTTGAGTGGTGGTAGAAGTTTGCACGCAAAGCATCGCACACACGCATACGTCAATTGAGAAGAATTCTTGTGTTTTCATTAAAATGGAACTGTAACAAAGTACACAACAAGACAACTAACAAGAAAATGAATTAAATGTAATCAAGACTTTGAGTTTCATTTTTTTTTTTTCGCTCAGTCGAAGATGCCATGTGGTTGCTGCTTTAGCTTAAAACGAGCCATGCATATATTGTATACCTATATATATATATATATATATATATATGTATATATAATCGGTATACTTTGAGAGAAGAGTGATTAGTTTAAGTACTTATTTCGTCTGTTTAATTGAAATTCGTTACAAAAAAAATGTAAAATGTGTTTCGTTCAGCACTTAACAGGTTTGATTGCTTTTTATTTTTTATTTCCGTTACTCGAACAGTTTCTTTTTGTTTTTTTTTTTTTTCTTTCTCTTGCCCTTGTCTCTAATGGAGTTTTTGTGTTTTTTCACATTCTGTGCGCCAGCTGGATGAGGTAATCAGGCGACATTAGACGGATTTTAATCAGAGTTCTTCTTATAATTTAATTTGCTTTGAATTAGTTAATAAAAGGTCTGTGCTCGTCAAAGATGAAAGTAAAGTAAACCAATTGAAATTAATTCTCAAAAGCAATCACACCTTTAAATCGAAAATGTCAAAATAATAATAATAATAATAATCGTAATCGTAAATAATTAATAATCGAGAAATTCAAGTTTGCATTTTCGAATAAATATATAAAAAAAAAATTAAATAAAGTTGCCAATAGCCTTCGATGTTGGTGCTTGAAGTTTTAAGTCTTAAAAGTCACTTCTCCGTAATAATAATGAAATTGCTTGACCTTCACAAGGAAATTGTAAGCGCATGCAAGTTAGGATAATGAAGACCAAACGGCCATCATTGAGAATTCATATCATGCGAACAATAGACCAAACGAATTAATTATGCAAAACTTTTTGATTTGTTAACGTGTTTTTAATTGGATTTTAGTGAATAATTTCCGTTGAGTGTTCATATCAAAAAATCGTTGTGATTTACTTCACGAATAATATTCGTAGGGAGCCGTTTTCTTTTTGATTTCATAGGTTTGAAGAACAAATAAAAAAAAAGTAGAGCAAGAATTGTCTTTCGGGCGATTCGTTTCTACAAGATAAGGTAATGATTGAGTGAAAAAGCAATTCGTTGCTTCGAAACTCTGTTGCCTTCAAAGCATTGATTCCCTCCTAGTTCCCTACGACAAAAAGCAATAAAATTCGACCTTAGTTTCCTTCTTCCTACGCTTATATTCTCTAATTGATTGATTGTCATGCAACGTTCAGTCGGTCGTCTTTTTGTCACGATACAAATCTAATTTTTTCGAAGATTTTAAGAAATCCAGCAAATAACTTGTCAATGACTTTTTTAATTCTTTCATTTCTCTTGTACCAAATCAATTGCTATGCTTAGGGGGTCTTAAGAGCTAATGCCAATGCTAACCTGCGGGTAGTGATCTTTCAAACCCAATTATTTACATATATGTCATGTCATGTCGATTTTTCGAATGCAGCCACTCCTCTAAGAATTATTTGAAACTGCCATCTCTTCTTCTTTCGTTCTTTCTTTAATCCTTAGGTAACTCTTTTTGAACTTTTCAACTCGCAATCGATTTATTTCAAATTTAAGCTACAGCTTCATAGCGACATCCTTTACAAGAGGGCTTCGAATTCCATTGTTATAACGTGAGATGAAAGTTTACGATCTTAAAATGCATTCTGAGGTCGACAGCATAAGAAGGTGAGAATCTAATCACACTATCCGGCAAACGGAACTGAATTCCGCATGCTCTTCTTAACAAATTGATCCACTAAGTAGACAAGAGCGATGTCAAAAAGATTATTGTGGACGTAGGAAAATTTTGCATCCTCGAAGTAAAACTTAAGCTTGACAATTTCCTTTCAATTATCTTTGAAATGACATTTGAAAGTGAAATCCTGGAAGGATTTTTAATTTTCAAAGTTCATTCAAGGATTAGGGAGTGATTAAGACATGATTGATTTTTTGGTCAAATATTTTATTGTTTTCGTTCATTAATTATTACGCGGAGACGGATGATGGGCATGGAAGAATGCTTGGACAATCTCATAACGATCATAAATAAATATGTTTTATAAGATATTTGACGCATTGTCAGTTTACACAGTCACACATCTCGCTGAGCATTGGTGGTAAACATCGCATCTCCTTAAAGAAATGGGTAGGAATTTCACGTGAAATTTCACGCTTAACAGAGAGTTATGTGACAATCAAATTTGCTAAATGCTGTAACATTTTCCCTTACAGTTGTTTAAGATGATATGCTGTTTCACCAAATCAAGATCATTAAGATCGCTGGACCAAAGTTTTAACTGACGACAATCATTTCCCAAGGAACACATTAAACGTAATTCCTTCTGGAATTGAAAGGTACTTAAACTGCTACGAACTCATCTAATTCTTGGATATTTGACGAAAATGCTGCTCAATAAAATAGAGTTTTACTTCAACCCTTGGCGCTAGGACATCCAAATATCTTCCTTCCTTGCCTTTTCGAAATGTAAAAGATTATTTTTGAATAGTGAACTTACGGCAATGCTGACAACGTCAACAAATGATTTGCGATGAACGTTCACGCGAAGGATAATTTATTGAAAAACAGCATCAAATCACCGAACATAACTGCATTAAGCAAAACACAAGTGAGAAATTTATATACGCCTGCGACCGAATCTTTTATACCTCTCACCGTTATCCGTCGCATCATGTCGTAACATTCGCTATACTTAATTTGGAATTAACACGCTTAGCTTGACGCATCCTACTCTGCAAGTCCACTTATTTGACACCCACTTGATTATACTGCTAAGAGAAAAGGAATCCCCCGGCTTACGGGGTCCACCGCGGAATAATTTTCAACATTCTGTTTGGTTTAGCTTATGCGTAATGAATAGAAAACCACATAACTTTATGTAGGCGTGGCTGATTTTTCTATTTTTGTACAGGTATTGGAGGGCCAGCCATCGAATATACATGCGAATGCGTTGCTTTTGTTGCGGTTTATAACTAACGAGCGAAAAACGAAATTGTTTTTGTTTTTGAAAACAAAGGTGATTTCATATTATATTGTATTGCGATCGTGTCCTTTATCCGATTTGTCCCATTTTCAATACCAAGCTGTGCGCTTGAATTCCCAATGTTTTTGTCAAATTTGAAGTCGGTAGCTTTATTTTTCTCACCAAAAAAAATGTTTACCACAGATAGACAGACAGACGGACGAAAGTAATTAAATCTGTTTAGATTTTGATGCTGATCAAGAATATGTATATACTTGTTAGAGATATTTGCGAAAATCTTTTGTGAGCATTTTTTAGGGTAAAATTGAAAGGAGAAACACTTCCGCCAGTGTCGACACTAATTACAGTTTGATTAGCCTTGAGACGATATGATGATACGTTTTCTCAATTTGCAAACCGACAAAGAACACTTTTCTACCAACCATATCGAACTGGCTCTCCTCATATTTTGCAAACAAAATCTTTGCAAACATACAACGTAACAACGTAAACAAGTAGAATTGGAGAAATTCGCAGGCAGCTATGCACCATATTAAGGATAACATTTTGTTTTATTACGTGTGTTAGATAGAATAAGACAATGCTTTATTGCCAGGAAAACAATAATAAAGTAATGTCTTGTTGTCAGAGAGAACATAAACGTTAAGATCAACACTTGACTGGTGTAATGGAATTAGTAGTAAAAACTTCTTTTTGTAACGTTGTAATAGCTGCGGTGGCAGTCTGAAAACTTCTCTGTTTGCTGTCAAGATTTTCTTATATGCATAGTTCGCGTGTTTGAGTGCGGATAACTGTAACGTAGATTATGCATAGCACAGTAACAACGACGTCAATAACATCAAAAAATAATGTAAACGTTAACGATTAAACTTTCTTGGGACTTTTTCCTTTTCTCTCTTTTTTGGTTTTTTTCCTTCTTGCTAAAATCCGTATGTAACTTGAGTTTTGTCGTTGGTGAAAAAACTTTACTCCTAACTGCAACATCAGTCTGCATGAATATAAAGAGAGAAATTATTGACAAGTTACGAAATACGAATTAAGCAGAAAAATGAAATGTGCAGCAGAAAGGGTAACTAATAACAACAGACGATGTGATGTAATATTGAAAATTCAACTCAATTCAATTCAATTCAATTCAATTCAATTCGAGGCATTCATTGGATTGGTTTGATAATAAAAAGGAAAAATATAACGATTAAAAGAAAACAAATTTAAAAATTTATTAACGTTTCTTTATAGAACATACGAAAATTCCCTTCCTCCAGGCCGAACATTTTCTAGTTAGAGCAAAATAGAAAATTCTGTTATCAAACTCCTCTCAATTGCTCCTGTTTGTGTCGATTCGAAGACATAAATGATTTCGTATCAACACAATTTTTTTAAATATAAATAATAAATGCGCCTGAGTGGCCGACTAGGCGAAGGGTCTCGACTAGCAACTCAATCGTCGTCGGTTCAAATCTCAAGTCCGGTAAAGTGTGCAATAAATGCAATCGCCTTAGATGCTTTAAGACTTTAGTCTTCGAATTCATTTCTTTGGTTAAAATATTAATTAATAATAAATAATCTTTAGCTAGCTATACGAGGCGTGTTCAAAAAGAAAAGGTGACTTCAACTTTCCTGGGCTATGGACGTTCAACTTCCGATCTTTATGTTTTTTTTTTTTTTTTGTTTCTAGTATATTGGAGACAATGTATGTGAATATTATCAGTCAGATATGAAGATTAGACTTGTTTTCATTTGCTTGACGATCATACATATCGATCAACTTCATCGACTTCAGCTTCAATATTCATAAAGATCTATAAGTCTCTGTGGCGGCGGTGAATTTGAAATTTCGTAGGTGTATTTTTAACTTCTTCCGATAGGGGTACTTTAAGAAAGGCGATCAACGCACGAACAAACAGATGGATGCAACTGAAAAGTTGATCGAGTCTTCCACTAATCGAAAATGTATACGCTTTAGATTTCTCTTTTATTCTTTTCGTGTTAGCTATAAGGCTCTTCTTTCAGGCAAGTCTTTTCTCAAGAATAGAACTACCGACGGTTTCCATATACCTATTTCCACGGAAATGATTAACTCTGACCCTAAGGCCCTAAGGAATCGTCATAGTTGCAAAATGTAAAATCGAAAGAGTGAAATTTAGCACAAATTGAAATTTTACGGTTACAGGTTGGCGAACAGAGATCCTAAGTTATTGATGCAAATATGAAATACTTGTCCAGCGATTTTCCAAGGTTAAGTGAACCTAAAAATGATATAAGGCTAGTACCGGAAAATGTTGTTGTAGCTTTTTATACCCTCCAACTATTTTTTTGAAATCGAAAAACTGAAAAACTTGAAACCGTTAGTTCTAGTGTTAATATCCAAGGTCTTGATAGGGGCCATTTATATGCATGTCTGAAACTGCAAACACAATTGTTCTTATATTTAAAAGGAAAATTAAATTTCATCTGTGATTTAAATTTATTGTTTGTGTGATGTGATGTTTGTAATTTTCCCTATTTGGCGCTCTTTTAGAAACTCAAATCCAATTCGATTTTGTACCGTTTTAAAGATTTTCCTGCTATGCTATATTCATTTCTGTGCTACACATCACTTGCGCTGCAACATATGTTGACTTCGTGCGGACGTACGTAACACTCAGCAGGGCTTGAGACAGTCCCACTTTTTATCATACCGATCAATTCAGAAAATGCTTCTAAGCTTTGTCTGTCCATGCATTTTTGATACATTTTGATAAAATTTAGTACATTAACGCGCTTTGACCCGAGGACGAACGCTATTGAAAATGGTTTGGATCGATTTACTTTTTCGACCACTCTCCATAAAGTTGCCATTTTCAAAAGTTTTCGACAAAAGTCGTCACTATGGCTGGGGCCCTTTTTTGTGCGACCTCTCATATAACCGTTCTTCGGTTCTTCTCGTTAAAATCAGTTAATAATAGTAAATTGACATAGAAATCTTGGACCTAATCGAATTTGCACCACGTACTTGTATTGTTTAGATACTTCTGCACCACATAATGAACTGGACCACGTCGATTTATTTCTTCGATTCCATTCCATAGAAAACTGCTTTAATTTTTAATATTTTATGATGATAAATGGTCCACAGTGTCAAATTGAATTAACGCTAAGATTTTCGTTTTGATGATCATAGGACATAGGTCCGATGGTCAGCCTTGCCCGACTATAAAGTTCTTAGTTTATACTTACACCACTTGGGATACAAGGGCTTAAGCTTGCGCGGACGTACACAATATTTTAAAGGACTTGTGATCTATGAATTTATTCTTAATTATGCCGATCGATTTCTAATCAATTTCTGCATCGATCTAAGCTTGTGTGTCCGGTTTGTTTTCAGGCAGACCGTCATTTTTTAGACATTTTGATGAAATTTGGTACACCGACGTGTATTGACCTAAGGACAAACGCCATTGAAAATGCTTTCATACCACTTTCCATATTATGTTGAAAAGTTGTTAACTTATCTTGAAAAGTTGCTAACTGTATTAAGCGAGATGGTCTAGAGTATGTGGTGCGGTATGGTACGTGGCACACTTCACTTGTAAGTGAATTCGCTAAAACTGGTTTAAGAAAATCCTCTCTTAAATATCATTAATCCTAAGCATCAACTAATTAGTAAGCAACGTCACCCATTGTATAACCACTCATTTTGTTTAGTCGTCCTCTGAAACAATTTAATCCAGTTGCGAGTGAAATTATTTGGAACATAACTAATCATTGGGGTATGGTCGTTGCATTTCCCAAGCGAACAAAGACCTCGCAATTCACATATGAAATTAAAGCAGCTCACTTGTCGACTTAACTCCCTCGCTGCTACTGACATTCGCCAAGGCGGAAGAATAAAGAAAAATTTGAAACTATTGCAAATAGATCGACACAGACCAAGTTCTGAAAGTGATTGTATTTATCAGAACAAAAAATAATAAAAAATAAAATAAAATAAAATAAAACATAAAAACATATTTGTCAACAATTTATAAAAAATGTCAGTGAAAATTGCTTCTGATCATTTTATTGACAATTGATAAGAAGCTGAATAATTTGAATGGTCGGTCTGCCAGAAGGCGAACATAACTTTCGCAATTTCTTGTTTATTTTTCGATTGTTATTCTCCAGTAAATGTGTTTTTTTTTGTTCTTCTTTTTTAGTAAAATATAAGAAATTGCTTAGATGCTCGAGATAAAGTTATTATTTATTTTTGGTTCGAGAAGTGTGTATTCGTACACACAATCCAAAGTCATGTTATGTGTACACGTATGAGTAAATTGAAAAATGGAAAGAGAAATGCAATTTCATTCGGTCGTTATACATATTCTAGGCAACAACATAACATAGTGATAACATTTGTAGTAGTGGTGTAATAAGTTGAAAGTTTAGCATTTATATCAAAAAGCTAGGCGTACATGTGCATGCATGTGTATACATTTATACATATATACAGTGTACAGTTCGTGTTGCCATTGCTGAGAGATCTGCATGTAAAATTGAATAAAATTTGCAATTTTGCTTATGACTGCTAAAAAGTGAAACAACAACAGCTAGTGAAACATATAAGAAAATCATATTCGCCTTGGGAAGAACCTTAGATTTTCATCACATTAAGAGAATATATAAAAATTTCAAAATATTTGCCTAACTATGGGCGTTTTAATTAGTCAACAAAAAGAGAATGCACTAATGACGATTCTGGCAAATTCTGGCAAATTCTGGCAATTGTTGCTCGCTTCAAATTATAAGCCCGAGTACACGTTAAAGGTTTTTCACATAAAAGTGCTGAGCAAATCAACGCAGAAGCCTTATTTTCCAATCGAGGAGCTTAAATATCTCTTAGGACCTCCGCTTCACATTTGTAGATCTTGCAGGCGTGTGTAATATATTTTGCCTTCGCATCTACATCGAGATTCTATAGACAACAGAATTTTTTGTTTTAAATATTCTTCTCTTCCTTAACCTTATTTTTTCTTGCACTAACTCCTTAATTAATTTGCAAGAAAGGCATGGAAAAATATTGACTAAAGAAATAAATTCTAGAACCAAAACATAGGACGAGCACTAGTAACTGTTAAGTAGAGAATAAATGAAAATAATATAACAACATGGTGTCTAGGGGGCGGGATAGGAGTTGTTGTTAGGACAGCGATGTCCGGTCACCCTTGATAAAAGAGTGCCAAGGGGTTAACACTAAGTTTCACTTATAAAAATTTAATAAAACAATTTTCTTTCGTTTTTTGTTTAACGTTGATTGACGAGCGGAGTGTGCGGCGAGTGGACGTTTTTTTTATTGTTTTTCATTAGATTTTATAAAAAAAATGTGTAAAATTGGTTGATTAAACCATTTACCTGAGTAAATTTAGATTACGTGGCAAAGATAAGTCGGATCGCTGTTGACTTTGTCAGATTTGGTGTTGGTTTGTTTTGCATTCCTACGGCTCACTGCTTGGATGTAGGTAACGCATTTTTCACCTTAATGTTTTATTGGAATCAGATCGGCTGGATTTTACAAGATCGGGAACGAAGACATTGCCAAGAATTGTTTGGCATCATTTCGGCGCCCAAGAGGATATGAGGTCGCCTCTATTACGTTTTCACTTAACTTAGATCAAAAGCTATGCATTAGTGTGTGTTGGCTAAAATGAAAGTCCCTCTAACATGATTCCCAAGAAGAAACTTTTTCGACGAGTTAAGAGCACTATCTCGAGTGTTCGTTTCTCAACTACATACAATCATGTTAGGCACATCTATTAAATGAATTGATGAAAATGATTTAAAAATAATTTATTTTTAACCATTATTGATGATGACAAACCAACGCACAAAATTAATATACCTTTGTAAGGTTAGCAGCCTATATATATATATAATATGTATATGTACGTATATGTATATATAAGTTGTCAAGTGGTGCCAGGAAAGCAGTTCTTTGAAATTCGTTTTTGTTACGTCCTGCATACAAGTGTGCACGTTAAAATGTCGAGAAATGCGGGTAAATTCGGTTCACGAAAGTAAATACATAAATAAATTCAATTGGTGTTTGCACTGGCAACGGAATTAAAATGCAACGTTTTGTTTGTTGTTGGCTTGTGTTGTGTTACAGTTCGGTTTTTAAGTAAATAGCAAGAAATACGAGAAAAACACGTGAGTAGAAAAAGCCAGATGCACACAAAACTAACTTATTCTGTTGCCCTAGACACTAAACCATATACGAGTAGTATTTGTATGGCCTTAGAAACGCGCTACTGTTTTCTGTTTTGTCTTTTTACGTATATTTTTTGTTTTGTTTCTTTCTTTCTTTTTTTTTTTTTTTTTTTTTTTGATATTTTCATAGCTATTTTTACATATATATATATATATATTTATTTATTTTATTTATTTATTTATTTTTTTTTTTTTTTCATTTGCCTAAGCAGACATAGATTATGTAAGACGAGCATAGCTATACACGTTTTGCATATATTTCATACTAAATTTGCTATCTCTTTGAATCTTCCCCTTACCACCGCCCATATTTTAAACTATCACTCACTCACTCTCTCTCTGTCTCCCTCATTCTTTTTTTCCTTTCCTATCTAATTGTCTATCTTTTTCATTGGATTCTTTTAACTTTTCAAACTGGAGATTTGATATATATTTAGAAAACCCCAACAACAATATCTATATGCGACTACCACGCGCGTCGACTACACATACTGCAAAAACACATACTTT
>CCAG010012376.1:0-137280 GCA_001077435.1 Glossina morsitans morsitans
CTTACTTCGTACGTTTCGTACTTTTCACCAGTTTTCAAAAGTATTTTCTTTTTACAAAAAAACTTGCAAGAATGTTTGCTCTTTATGAAGGTTCAAAGCAACCCAAAAATCAAAGCTCTCCAATATCAAAAAACTGGTAAATCACAACTTAGATAGATAGCACGTCCCACGAGTTCTTAGCTGACCGTTCCAAAAAAAATATTTTTTCCCGAATTTTCAGTTTGTTTTCTCTTTCATTATATTTTTTCTACAATAGCCGGGTGAAATACAAATTCGTGTTAAAACAACTGCATATAAATTTTTCCTTTTTACTATTTTTTGTTCAAGTCAAAATCCCAACTCTCGAAAAAACCTTTTTCTTCCCCTTTTATACCTTTTCTTTCTCCATTTTTTCATTTGACAACTAAAACCTTTTCGTTTTATTTATTTAAATTTTTTTTTTTTTTTTTTATATATCCTACAGTGCCCATTACAAATTGAACAAAGCTTTGCCAAGGCATACTACATCAATTGGACTATATTGAATAAGACCGTACCGACATTAGATACATCAAAGGAAAAACTTATATAACAATTGACTTTCTATCACGGATTGAAACCATTTCTATGCGAAGCAGTATTGATTACTAGTCATTGGGAAGAGACAAGAATCTAATGGAGAATTAAAAAACTTACTTCAAAACTTATCACACATCTTTCTTTTAAAGAAAATCAATTTACCAATTCAAATTTAGAAGTTCTTTGTGCATGTCCCACACCTGTTATTTTTTTTATTTTTTATTTTATTTTATCTTACTTACCTATATATGAAATTCAACTAAATAAAATTAGCAGTCGAATTCAAGTAAATCTTAAGGGTAAATCTTATACTAATTGTTTTAAAAACTAGTATACACTATAAAGGAAAACGTGAAAAAAGAATAGTAATAATAACAAAGTAACTTAAAAATAATAATTCATGTATAAATAAATAAAAAGATAAAAAAAAAGTATGTGCACAGCTAGCACAGAAGCACACCCGCAACAAGAACAGATCCAGGTTGCAAGCGAACCCCTAAGCCATTGCAAACATGCATAAGCCTGGCAACCGACACGTTAACAACACCATATAATTCTCGAAAGAAAAAAAAGTGAGATATTTAAGTACGACATAGGAAGATCGCGCGTATTAGGCAAAGTTGCTTTAATAGACTTTAACGAGTCCGATAATGAGAATAAGTGATAGACATAATTTAGGTTTCTGCAAACAACTATGGTCGTTGCCCGAAAAACATAACAACTTGCTCTGAGGGCTTGGTGATAGACAGGTTTAACGATGTTGATATTAGATATGTAGCTATTGGCATACATTTTTCAAAACATAGTCAACCTTGCTTAAAACAAGGATTTTGGTAAAATAAGCAAGGTGTTAATGTGCGCAGGGCTTTTCCAAGCAACCCTTGACCTTGTTAAAATAGAATTTTTTAACTGAAGACAGTGTGTTTTCCAACGATATTTGTTGGAAAACGGGAGCCCGAAAATATGGAGCGTCTGCACGTTTAGTACTGGTAAGCCATTAATATGCATTAGTAGATTTCCTGCATCACATATCTGCTTTCGACAAATTTGCATGGTTTATGATTTTTGTATAGAAATTTTAGCGCCTGAGGAGTTTGCCCATGTGAAGATCTCTCGTCCAATAGATTCGAGGATGCTGCTTGCCTTCGTGCTATCTCTTTCTTTAATAGACTTTAAAGAGTCCGATAATGAGAATAAGTGATAGACATAATTTAGGTTTCTGCAAACATCTCTGAGCGGGTTAAATTGCTCATAATTGTATTTACATTGGCAAAGCTTATTCAAGATAAAGTGCCTAAAGAAACGGTTAGCACCATTAAAGCTTAACTCACCAAGTAATGCAGGCGAGTCTATAGTACCATTTATTACCTTGGTTAAAAAGGAAACGCCAAGAACAAATCTACGTTTCTCGAGAGACGGTAACGATAACAGAAGCAACCTATTTTCATAGGGGGGAAGAGAGGCAATTGGATCCCAACCCAAATTCCTCAGGGCAAACAGCAAGAATTGCTTTTGAATAGATTGAATTGAATCTACATAGCACCTATATGAAGGAGACCACACAACAGAGGCATACTCGAGTATAGGACTACCCAAACACATGTACAGCCTTTTTGTAATGTAGGGGTCATCAAGCTCTTTGAACCACCTGCTTATAAAACCAAGCGCGGACCTAGCTTTGCTTAACGAGAGCTCAATATGCAAGTTAAAACGTAACCTATGGTCAAAGAGAACGCCTAAATCTGTGAACGAATCAACGTCCTCCAACTTGTGCGGATCAATGAAATACTGAGTAATGAATGACTTCCTTCTTCTTAAATTTATTTAGGTTTAGTTTCATATGATTCAACCAGCACCATGCAACAAAATTATTCAGGTCAATTTGAAGCTGATGTGATCGCAATTCTATGGAAAAGGAAGAAAACAGTTTCACGTCATCATTAAGATCTGGCTGGATTTAATCACAATGTATAGATTAATTAAAATTAATGTATAGATTAAATAAAAAGGGTCTTAAGTGGCTACCTTGAGGTACGATTGACGTGACGAGGTGATGAAGTTAAACAAAACCCTGAATGATCTATTATGCAGATAAGAGCTTATCCATTCACTAAATTGAAAGGGAAGCCAGAGGCTTGGAGTTTAAAGATAAGTCATTTATGGTTCACCAAATCTAATACTTTGCTAAAATCAGTGTATATGACAACAGTGCGAGAGCCACTAGAAAAAGCCTTGAAAACATGACGAGTATACTCTAACAGACTGGTGAGTGTAGATCTTCCTTTTCGTAAGCCATGTTGGAGTGAAGAGATATAAGATTTGGTGGCGAAAGCCAGATGCTGAGTCACAATACTCTCGAATAGATAGGCAAGACACACAACTTAGCGATGCCTGTATAGCTCTCAACAAGTTGTCTACTCCCACTTTTGTGAATAGGAATAAGAAAACTACTCTTCCAACACAAAGGGAAAACACCTTAATTCAAGGACTGATTAAAATTCTTTGAAATAAGACCACATAGCTCGACAGCACAAGATTTAAGTACACATGATGGAATTCCATCAGGTGCAGACGAACAACTGTATTTTAGAGAACTCAACCCTTCAAACACGTCATTTTCAGAAATAACCAAATTGAGTATTGAAACCAAATTAATTGTCGGATATGGATAGTTTGCTGATAAATAAGAACTAGCAGTCGAAAAGTTTTGTCGAAAGTAATCAGCAAAGAGATTTGAGGTTTCAATGTCATCCGAGGACTCAGAGCCATTAAAAGAAACATGCGAGGGTTTTAGTGAAATTTTTCTCTTGGAGTTAACAAATTTAAAAAAGTATTTAGGATTAGCAAACAGAGAGGATTTAATGAACTGAAGGTACCTGCAATAATATTGGTGGTTGAGGAAATTAAATCTATGCCTTGCGGCTGAGTAAGCGAAATAGTCTGAAGAAGAGCCACTTTTCGAAAATTGCTTGAAAAGTTTGTTTTTTCTATTCTTGTAATATATACTATCTTATTAAACCACAGGAAACACCTACTTCGAGGACGGGACTGCTTGATCGGGACGGATGCAAAAATAGCTAGATTTAATATATTGCAGAGAAATGACAGTAAGCTATCACTACTTTCAACTGAGAAATCAAGCTTAATATGTGAAAGATGTGATTTTAGCATTGAAATATTGATTTTATGGAAATCATAATATTTATTTGAAAAAGTTGAATTTGGAACGTTAGAGAAGTTCAACGAACCATCATACTTGTAATGAAAGGAAATACACTTTGCAGGATGTTAAGGATCCTCAGGTAAACTAAACGGTAGACAACGATTAACACCAATGTTAGGATTGGTAAAGCAAAGATCAAGCAGTCTACCATTACAATTAGAGGTACGGTTGTATTGAACTAAATTATGATCAAATAATTCATTAAGGAACACAACAGCTCTATTAGATGTTGAAGTAAGAATCAAATAGCCAGAGCTATCACTGTAACACCATATCACTTAAGGCCAATTGAAGTCACCCAACGCAATGACTATATCGGTAGGTTTATATTGCTTGGCCGTTTCAAAAATGACGGTGGCCCGTTTCTTATATATAGAGGTTCCCGAATTTGGGGGAATAGGAACAGGTTACATGTAACTGTTTATTAGGAAATTTCGCTCGAATGGCGATAAATTCAATGTCAGGAGTTGTAGGAAATATGAATAGGACGGGACTGACCCAGATATGGCAATTAAAACACCGCCACCATTGCGATACTGTCGATCATTTCTGAAATCCTGAAACGAATTATAGAAAAGTTCCGACGAATGTATATCAGGTTTAACCAAGGCCAAACAGGAAAACTCCGTGCTCACTGAGTTAAGGAAAGTAGAACGAATTTTCCAGTTTAGGCCCCTAACATTTTGGTAAATGAGAAATAATGAGCCTAAAGAAACATTTAGTTTTTTGAAGGGGATAGGGTTACAGCATTAGTCTTACGGGGACGATGTCGAGGGATAAATTCCTTAATTAGAGATCCAACTGGCCACAATGGTTTATTTAAGAACATATACATGTTTTCCGTCGGATCTAGCATTTGAAAAGACGATATTGGTATAGATTGAAAAGGAGCCAATTTGAAAATAATAACACACTTTAAATTGACTGTTTGGGACTTTCGCCGCCAGATAACTTTTTATGTTATCCACGGATGTATCAGGTGCCAGCCTTGACACAAATATTGCCTTTCTGGGAAGAACTGCCGTCAATCAAATGCCATCTCTACTAGGAATAGTAGGGTTCAGGGCTGGGGAGTTTTGAGATCGGGAGAATAAAGAAGTGGTGACCACAGTTGCATGAGTAGCTTGTGCGACGTGCCCAGTTTGGTGGCCAGCGTTCACACACGAACAGCCAGGGGAAGAGGCCGATTTATTATTCTCTTTATTATTTTTCGGCGATGATGCCAGAGTAGAGTGAGTGACGCCACTGGCAGGAGATATCCTTGCCACTTCAGCATAGTTCAAACCCGAAGGACTTCCCGTTTTATTTGTAACTTTTTTGTCACTACCGTTCTTTGTAGACATTGAGGAAGCCCTAACTTGTACCATCGTATCACACTTAGGAGAGCTCAGAGGTGACGTACCGCACGCTACGCTACGACTTGTAACTTTCCTAGCTGGAGAAGAAGATGAGTGCTCAATATAACGACACTCGTCAAACCTCGTCTTAATTAGTTCAAACTTCTCCCACAAGGAGCTGAGATTTTTGCTCAAATCTGAGAAAGAATTTCTCGTCTCCGTGAAGAGTTTGTAGAAATCTTTGTCATGCTTTCTACAGTAAGGGCATGACCATCGTAAGCCTTTTGAGGGATCAAGGAATGCATCAGCAGCACAGCCATTAAGACCAGCGCACTATGCATGGCAAAAATGTTCGCAGAGCCAGCCAGATTCTGGGCTTGTTTTCACACGACATGGTGTGAATAGACATTCTATGTCCAGTGAAACAGAAAGAAGGCAGAAAGAGGTTATGAAGAGAGAAGAAAAAATAAATGAAAAAAAAAAAACGAAAAGATTCCATGATACAAAAATTGTCAGCAAATTAAGACAAACTTCTCACTTTCGTTGAAACTGTAAATATAGGGCGAAAGCAAAACAAACTGTAAACACAGATTAACAGAAAAAGGAAAGACCTTTAGCAAGAGCTCTAATTGTTGATTGCACAAAACTAAATTGAATTTCACGTAAAAGATTAATATATTTCATATAAATTTAATTACACACTCTATTCTATTAAAGAATTTTATATTATAAATCCGAATAAAGCAAATAAGCTAAGACATAAAAAAACAAATTGAAAAATTTCTTGCACAAAACCAAAATGCGACTACTACGCACACGCAGGGTTGCCAACTTATACATATCAATATATACTTATATTAAGTTTTAATACTGATTAATATAAGTTTTACTTTAAGAGTCAATTGAACTCGACTGTCAATTTGTTTTAGGTGAGTTTCATGTACAAGTAAATAAAGTAAATAAATAAATAAATAAAAACTTAAATCGTCGCCAAGCTTCTTAATTCAAATAAACCTATTCTCGATGAAGGTTTGAGGAAGATTATTATTGCCAAGAAAATTCGCAAGTCACCATCTGCAATTGACTACTGTATGTACGTCGCAAAGGAATTAAACATTCGCTTAAAAATTTTCCGCTATTTTGGTTTTAAACCTCCACAGATTTTGAAAACCTACTCTTTTGACATTTCGCTGTCTATGCGCAAGAAAGAAGGAATTTCATAGCTGAAAAGACGCAAGCACTGGAGAGTAACAGTTGGAATTTTTTATACAGAGATGGCTCAAAATGTTCTGCTCTGCCCACTGCTCGTGCCGTGGTATATGCTACAGGACAGGTTCTTCTCAATCACATATTTCACGAAAGTGCTTCAACTTTGACAACCGAGGCCCGAGCTACCCTTCATGGTGCGAACGTTTCCCATAAAGACAAGCTCAAAACCGTCATTGTTACTGACAGTTTGTCTGCATTACAAGCTGTTCGGAATCCTTCGACTTCGAGAATGAGCACCATCAACAAATTAAGGAAAATAATTACATCACCCAGCAAAAAAATTAAAATGATTTGGGTACCAAGTAACATCGGTTTGTAGGGAAATGAGCAGGCTGATCGAGCGGCGAAGTATGCTGCTTCTGCACCTCTAATTATGGATAATTTCATGGAAAAGTTGGATCTTCAAAGGTACATTGAAAAAAAAGTTAAAGTGAAAATTACAGAAGGATATCTACTATATCGTCATTAGCACTACTCTTCTATTAGCTCTCTATTAATTCCACTCTATATCTAACAAATGTTAACAAAATCAAAGTCCAAACACTTTCGACAATTCGCCTTGGCCATACAATTGCAACCCACGAATGTATCTTGAAGAAGTCTTCCTCCCCAATCTGCAATTTTGGACAAATTCTTACCATAAAGCACATTCTCTGTGACTGCATTAACTTCTCCTTGGCTAGAAGTATTGCATTTAAAGCGACTAATCCTACGAACATTCTACAATCAGCCACAGAACAGCATGTCAATACAATATATTACTTTATTAAAATTACTAGGCTTAATATCTAACATACTTTTGTAAACTAGAGCCTGTGTTACTAGTGCTCAATGTCTTTTTTATTAGTCTAAGGATTTATTTTATTAGTCTTCAATAATAATATTAACAATAATAATAATATTATAAAAAACTTTGAATTGTTTATTCAATCTAAAAATAACGATTTTTTTCAAAAAGGCATATATTATTTGCCCAATCGGTGGCAAAAGTTCGTACATGCCAATGAAAATTATTTCAATTGAATATAATGAGTAATGTTAAAAAATGCGCTTTTTGGTTTTTATTTTCATTCAACGCCCGTTTCGTAGCTTCCAACCTAATACAATAGACACTTCCCATATGCCTCGAAATCTGCTAAAATTATCTTAATTTAAAAAAAGCCAAACAACACCACCCCAAAGGCATTCCGACCAAACTCATTGTCGTGAAACTGTCGGAAAGTGTTCGAACATGTCCTAAGAGAAAAACTCGAAAGAGAGTTTGTAATTCATTCCCTATTCTTATTCCAATTCCGATACAAATGACACCACTCAACAAACCACCGCATATAAAGTTCTAAAACGATGTAGTAAATAATCTTCGGAATAGAAGTTGCGCAGTAGCCATTTGCTTTGATATTTGAAGAGCCTTTGACTCCCCCTACCACAAAGGTATTTTCTACAAACTAAGAGAACAAGGGGTCAATCCGTATTATGAAAATATTCCAGAAATACTTCTCGGATTGTAAATTTCAGGTTCAAATAAATGACTTCCCTCAGAATTCGGGTTGTTCACAAGTAGTGTTCCTCAAGGCAGGGTTCTTGCGCCTCGCTTAGTCAACCTTTTCCCAAACAGGATCTTTATTTCTCTGACAGTTGCCAAAAAGATGGAAATCTTTCAGGAAAAAATACTGAGAAAATGCATAGCCAAATATTACCAAAATCCGATTTAGTTGTTGTCCAAAGAATACATTTACAATACATCAAGAGTCACGTTACGCCGATATATTTTATCTTTGCTTAGAAAATTTTGTAGAAAAATTCGGGAAAAGGCATATCATGGTCCGAAGCTCCTTACTTATCATCAGTGGACATCGTGTGTGAAGATATTGACAGCGGTGTCGGTCCATACGCTATCCTATCTTTTTATAACAGACGCACCCCCGACACTCATAGGGACTAGATACCACAACCACCTATTATACATGCACACATCCAAGAATGCTTAATACTTGAATATAATTACCTCGATTATGACATAAACTTCAGTTTGACATCTTTGTACGCGCGTTGTAGTTGTACAGTTCTGCTTTGTGCGAACAAATTTTGTGATATCTTTTTCTTATCTTATTGCTTTATAGCTTTACACGCATTTAAAGAATAAATAATTATAAAGTGTAAAAATGTTGAAATTAATTGAATTGTATTGATTTTTTTGTCGTGAAATTCATTTGGTTTTTGCGATCAGCACTTTGTAGTCTCCGTAATAAGTTTCTTTCTGTTTTTTTTTTGCGTGTTTACAGTTACTTATTTACTGTATTTTTAGTAATGTAAAGTTTACGTCTGATTTGAAAGATTATGTTTGTGTGCGAGATAAATTTTTTGTTTTTTTTTCACAATCTCTCCCTCTTCTCACTTCAATATATTGTCTGAGGGCTTTTGACATGAAGTGTTTTTTTAGATTATGTCGAACAAAATCGTACCTGTTAGCTTTGCGAACGCTTTTGCCATGCGAAGTGTGCAGGTACCAATAGACATGTTTTAGATGCAGTCCTTGATCCTTCAAACGGTTTATGTTAGCCATGTCCCGACTGTGGGAAGCGAGATATTGACTTTTATAAGCTCTTCATGGAGATAAAGAGTGGGTTTTTAGAACTAAGCAAAAACCTCGTTACTCTGAGTGGGAAATTTGAAAAAATCAAGAAAATGTTGGATGAGTGTCGTTATCTAGAGCACTCATCTTCTCCCCCAGCCTGTACAAGAACAACTTGTAGTGTAGCATGTGGTACTTCACCTCCGTCTCCGCCTAATTCTGATTTATCGACTCGGGCTAGTGGTCCATTCTTGCCTACAAAGAACGTTAGAGTTTACGCTATGATTGAGTCGGCCGGTAATACAAAAATTGCAAATAAGTCTCATTTGAATTACGCTAAAGTGGGAAGGATATCTTCTTCCAGTGATGCCATTCAGGCTACTCCAGGTACATCTCCAAAAAATATTAATAAAACTACAAATCCGCCTCTTCCCCTAGCAGTTCGGAGATGTCTGCTGGTCACTAAGCCGGGCAAGTCGCACAAGCTGTGAGTACATTGTTTTCCAGTTTGACCTTCACTGAAACTTGGTTAAAGCCTGATCGGAATTTTTCCACCATTTTTTCCTGATCTTCAGAAAGGATCGGTTGGATCGCATTGGTAGTGGCCATATCTGCTGCAGTCTCGTCCTATTTAATTGAATTTCCTACTCCTCCCGACGTTGAATTTATTGCCAGTCGGGCGAGAAGTGCCAATAAACAATTATAGGTAACTTGCTCCTATATACGCACAAATGCCGATATGTCCATTTATAAAAAACGTGCTGCCTTCATTTGTGATGACGTCAAAACGCTTTAGTTTATTGATATAGCCATGACGTTGGGGCACTTCAATTTTTCACAATTCACTTGGTATTATAGTTATAATTCTAGCTGTACGGTCTCCACTTCAACATCTGATAGAGCTATTGTGTTTTTCAATGCATTATTTGATCGTAATTTATTTCAATACAACCGTACTTCTGATTATAATGGCAGACTGCTAAGCCTTTGCTTTGCCAACTTCTCGAAGATAGTTGTGAATCGCTGTCCAACTTTTAGTTTACCTGAGGATCCGTATCATCCAGCAATATTTCTTTTTATTGCAGCCATCATGGCCCCTTCAACTCCCCTAACGTTCCGAAATCAACTTCCTCCAATAAATATTATGATTTTAATAAAATCAATACCTTACGGCTTAAATCTAATCTTTCACACATTATGCTCGATTTCTCTGCTGAAAATATTGAAACCTTACTGTCTTCGTGCTATAATGTGTTTAACGTAGCTATTTCTGCATCCGTTCCGATCAAGCAACCTCGCTCTCGAAGCAGGTGCCCGCCATGGTTTAACAAGACAACTTAATATTACAGAAATAGGAAAAACAAACTTTTCAAAAAATTTACGAAAATTGGTTCTGCTTACGACTATTTTGCCAGCCCTCATCAAGGCATAGATTTAATTATCTCAACCATCAATATTAGTGCATATATCTTCTGTGGGTAAAATCCTCACTGTCTGTTAATCCTAAAAAGTTTTTTAATTTTGTCAACTCCAAAGGAAAAATCTCTCATATATCGCTTACATGTTTCTTTCAATCGCTCTGAGTCCTCTGATAATATTGAAACCTCGAATCTCTGTGCTAAATACTTCCGACAACATTTTTTAACTGTTAATTACGATTTAACTGTCATCTATATCTATTGGATATTTAGCTCGGTTTTTATTCCTAATTTGGTCATTTCGGAAAATGGTGTTTTAGATGATTTAAGCTCCATAAAATATAGTTCTGCGTCTGGACGTAATGGGATTCCATCATGTGTAACATGATGTAAAACACGCTCTATCGAACTATGAAGTGCTATTTCATTGATTTTTAATCACCCGTTGAAATCCGATGTTTTCCTTATTCCAATTCACAAATGTGGAACCACACATCACCTGGAGAACTATTGAGGCATCGCCAAGTTGAGTGTCTTACCTAAATTGTTTGAGCGAATTTTTATTCAGCATCTAGCTTTTGCTATTAAATCTTATACTTCTCCAATCCAGCATGGCTTTCGGAAAGTTAGATCTACTGTCATGGATCTCTTAGACTTTAATTGCCATGTTTTCAAGGCTTTTTCTAGTGGCTCTCACATAGATTTCGTATAGACTGATTTTAGCAAAGAGTTTGACTTAGTTAACCATCATTTATTGATCTTCAAACTCCAGGCCTCTGGCTTCCCTTTCTACTTAGTGAAATGGATAAACTCGTATCTGCTCAACAAATCCTTCAGGGCCCTCTTTACCTTCACCGCCTCGAATTAATTTACCGCGACGTCTAGCGTCTCTCAAGGCAGTCATTTAGGACCTCTTTTGTTTAATTTGTTCATTAATGATCTACCTTCGGTGATTAAATCCAGGCAGATCTTAATGTACGCTGACGATGTGAAACTGTTTTCTTTCTTCTTCTTGGAATCACAAGCTTCAAATTGGCTTAAATAATTTGTTTTGGCTCGTTAAATTTTATGAAATTAAATATAAAAAAATGTATGGGGATTTCTTTCTTAAGAAGGAAGTCAGTCATTCAATATTGAATATTTTACACATTTCCTTACATTACAAAAAAGCTGTGCTTAGTTATACCAATACTTGAATGTGCCTCAGTTGTGTGGTCTCCCTGCTAGAAGTGTTAGGTAGATTCAATGCAGTGCGTTCAAAAGCTTCTTGCTGTTTGCCCTTAGGAATTAGAGTTGGGACCCGTTTATCTCTTTTCCTCCTTATGAAAATAGGTTGCTTCTGTTATCCCTGCCATCACTTGCGAATCGTAGACTTATTCTTGGTATCTCTTTTCTAATTAAGTAATGAAACTGTCGATTGTTGCACATTGCTTGGTGAGATAAGCTTTAATGTCTCTCATCGATTTTCTAGGTACTTTTTGTTTATTAAATTGAGTTAATGCCATTTTTAGGAGGCCACAGGGAATTATGTGCCTTTCTGAGAATAGTCAAAATGCTACACAACACATTTTTAGAGACCACCAAGTCGCAACTCATACAATAAGCATTTATTGCAAATTCAGTCCGACACTCCAAACCACAGTAATTAGTAGCGATCCTCCAAATACGTACACAGCTCTTAAACAGCAACCCAAAACATAATTCAGATCAACAAACAAACTCTACATTAGCTCAACTAGCGCAAAAAAGACATACATTTCCCACTCGAAATGTCGCTGTTTTTTCTTATTTTTGCTTACTTGCTTACTTGCATATCAGCCGTTGATCAATTTGATGGCAGAAATATATATAGTGAAGTATTTGTGAAAAAATACAATAATGCATTTTTTAAGAGGTTGAAGTGGATTTAATTCATCATCAAAAACAGATTATCCGTGGGAAACATTTTCTCGTCCTTCCAGTCAGATTCTGCAGAGATCGCAGCCATTTTCTATTGAATAAATTGCTTAATCTGCAGGTTGGACAACTTGTCGTGGCATAGTTCCTTGCGCGGTAGAGCGTTTGCACAATTTTGCAGCATGCCGTGCCGCATGACAAAAACTAAAATTAAAATATGAATTACAAAAAGAAAAATTTAGCAAAACCCTTAAGAAGCTCACACAATGTGATTGGGTCCACGAGTTAAGTCCGTCTGTGAGGCTCGTTGTCTGTACTGTTCGGTGTTCGTTGGCCCTTCCTATCCCTGCTTGCGCGCACATCTACCCACATTTCGCTTCAGTGGATGGATATGTCGCTTAGGCAAGCATTATCCTTTTCCTTTTTTTGTCTCTTTTGTTTATTTTAATATGAATAAAAAAAAATAAAAGAAAATTAAAATACAATGTGAATATATTTCTTTAAAGATTATTAAATATTTTTTTTTTTGTTTCCCTTCTTTTCTCTTCCTTGCTTTTATTTTATATTAAATTTTGATAAAAATACATACGTTGACGCCGCAGAAGCGGTATTTTGCAGGCTTAAGCGAGAGTTCCTCCCGTCGTCCAGCTGGTTGGAATAGCTTTCCCCACCCGATGATAGTGCGTTTATCTTTTTGTTTGTGTTACAGCAACATCCCTAATAGCATTCCGACCTCGCACCACATCCTGGCAAGAGACTTCTTAGTATATATATATATTTCTTCATATAAATATTTTTGTGCATAACGGCATTACGATATTAACGTGTATATATAACGTCCGCGGTGGGTTTTTTTACAAAAATGTTTATACACGAATAAGAAAACGTGGGAATTATAATAGAATCCTGTTAGAGATTTGTGGATATATGCATTCATATGTATATACTCGCGTCGTCTTTGCAAAATTTGTCTAGCACCCCCGTACGAATGTTAATAATAAACATAGAAGAATTTAATTAAAACTTATTTTAATCAACTCAGTTTATTTCATATTATGATACAACGCATTTATGATACAATCAATATATTTGTTATACTTTACAATTTTTCTCAACGTTATTTTTTTGTTTCTTTAATACCATTTCTTTTTCCCTTTTCTTGCTTTTTCTTGTTCTTCTTATTAAACAGACATCATTATACTAATAAAATAGTTGTAGTTGTAATGTGAAAATCTGAGCAATTTTAGCCGTACATAATTAAATTTCTAATTTGAAAGCTTTTTATTAGCAACTTCCCGAGTTTTTATAAATAATTTTACAATTTTCTTTATTTTATTTACTTAATTTATGCTTCAAACACATTTCTTTATTCGTGTAGTTTTTTTTCTTTTCTTTACTCCAGCGGCGTCTACTTTGCCAAGCTATTTTATTTGTGTTATCTTTTTTTAATAAATCCTTTTCTATGTTTCATTATAAAACATTTTTCTGCTAAAACTTTTCATAATATTTTATTAATACTTTACGACCATTTGTTTATAAAAAACCCTTTACCAATAGTTTTCTACATTACTCACTTATTGATAAAAACAAAAATTCCTTTTGCTTTTTGTTTAACAAAAAAAACTCCGCTTAAGATCTTTCTTTAACTAAAACCAATCCATTTGCCCTCAACCAACATACTCCGTTGCTTTTCTTTTTTTTTTCACCACTCAAAAATGTACTCTCTTGTTCTTTTTGCATAACGGCAAAAGGCTATTTTTCCAAATGTGATTTTGCCTGACGTCAGGCGGCTATTACGGTCTTACTTACTCTATTGTGATAGAGTAATGGTCAAAGTAGATCGACAGAATCCCTACGCTACACTTGTACGCGTGCGTTACAACCTCATTTACGTAAAGCAATACTTAAAGTTACAGTTTAGTGTTTTCCTAAACTGAGTATTCAGGCCTATACGAGTTGAGTGTCTTTATTGGGATAGCTTTTTTATATTGTATGCAATATGAATTAAAAGTGATGTTCAAAGTTTCCTCCATAATCCAATTTAATTTTTTGAACTCTTATATACTTTTCGGATCTATGTGTTCAAAATTGGGCTTATTCATTCTTCTTCCGTTATAAATGAATGAGTAATAATTTTTATCTTTCGAATTTACAACGGTTTCGCTATATAATTCTTATAAATATTGCTTCTCGCACTTATTACGCTTACGTCAGCCAAAAATTTGAATCTAGCTAACACCATACGCTATTAATACCCAGAATAAGGCTGCGAATAATAAACTTCCACTTGCTACCAAAAACAAAAACCCATTATACGAAAGATTTAAAAATAGCAGGGAAAATATAATCTGTATGGATGCACTATAATGAAAACAATTGCTGGACTCGAAGGAGCTCAATCATTGCTATCGAAGTGAAAGTTGTTCTAGTGTGTTTCATATTATAGACAATGCTGGACCTTATGAGTGAAGGACAAACACACCCAACCCATAACGCAAGCTTAATTGAACAAAGTTTGGGTGTGTTGTTAAACAGAATCATACGGCTAGCATTTGTTTACATAAACATTAGTGAAGTGGAAAGTTAGTAAAGCGAAAACTTTCTTTCATAGTTGACTTTTTTGATGCAAAATATAATTAATAAAGTGAGGTAGCAGTACATTTTAGTTTAATTTATTATTATTTTTTTTTAATAAATATGTAAATAACTACTTTAAAATCATATTATCCTTGAACCGTGAACCATATAATTTTGTTTTGTTTTTATAAATATAAGTGGTAGAGTGTAATGTTAGTATTACCATGCTTATTGGTTTACAATGGAACATTTGAGGGCTAAAAAGAAACGGAAGGCGACAGTTTACTTATCGGGAATTTGGCAGTTTAGTTATCTAAGATTATAGGAATAATATGGTTAAGGTTCTCATAAAAAGAAGAACATGTCGATGACTTATTTGTAACGGCATTTAACCATATGTATTGTGTAAAATTTGTGTGTAATTTTTGTAAAAATATTGTAAACTAAAAGCCACCCTTGCTTTACATAACTTTTCCAAAATGCATAAGGGATCTGACAGTCCTCAAGAATATGTTGATGCTAAAGGGTGAAGGTATAAAATAGATTATGAAAAAAGAATACAACACCGCTACCCAAAGCAAGGAAGTTGTGGTGATGTAACGCCATCAGAATGGGATTTCATTTTCTTATTACTTTGAAAAATTATTTTTCGGCTATAATCCAATTTAATAACATAAGTTTGAATCCATATAAGCTTAAGTAAAAAGTGAAATGAATGAAGCCAAAATATGAATTTTCTTTTATAATGTTATAAAAGAAGCTATTCATTTTTAGTGAAAGCAATAAAACCAGCTATTTTTAGAAAAATTAAATGCTCACTTATTTGTAACCTGAAAAAATTGTCTAAATATTTCTATTAGGTGTTTGCGCTAATTTTGATAGGCGATTTCTACAGGTAAAAATTATAAAGAAATGAGAAATGCCAATGTAGACAATGATTAAATTCGATAATTTAGACCTTTCTGTATCTAAAGTAACAGTTTTCAATTTAATGTTATTGATTTATTCAGCGCTCAAAAAAGTCTCAAACTCTCGAAAAACTTTCGAACAACGTAGCAATTGATGAATCAATTGGTTGTAGACGCTTATATGAGATGGTAACTATTTAAAAGAAGAAAAAATCGCTACCTCACAAATAGAATGAAAATTCCATTTTGATCCTATGTTGTAAGAGTTTCCCAAGTATATACGGCTGCAGCTCGAATGAGAAGTTCTGCCAACCCTACAGCATTCACCATACGTGGTGCCTTCTGATTAGCACTTGCTCAAATCGCCCCAACATAACTTGGCTGGCACGCAGATCTACAAACTTGAAGAAGTGCGAAAATAGGTTGACGATTGGGTCGCTGCCAAACCACTATAATTTTTTTCAGCATGGTATCGCCATGTTACTAGAAATTGTAGCGTACTTAACGGGCTTTTCACTAAATGTGACCAGCTCGCCGAAATTGGAGAGTCCATAAGAGTAATTTGCCCTACAGAATTTTTATAATTTGTATGTGTTGTAAGTGGAAGTGTGGTGTAATGAGTAAACTTACTTCGCCAGTAATAAACAAAGCAAATTAGTTAGAAAGCATATTAATAATTAAAATAAACAATATGTATAATAAAATTAATGGCAAATATATATCTGACAAAATCTCTATTTAATGTTTATGTAAAAAAATGTGAATTAAATATTAATACTATCTTAATTAACAATGTAATTTAACTCACCGATTTAAAAATTCGCCGAATGTATACTCGTGTTTTTAATAATAAAAAGAAATTTTATAATTTTTTTTTTATACAAAAAAATTCAACAATTAAGTGCTGCTGAATTGATGCAGTCGGTTTATTGGCAGCCATATTGATGTCGTTGTTATATGAAATGTATGTCTATGAGTTTGAGTTTTCAGTTGGCATAGATTTTTAATCTGCTTTTTCCCCTTTAGCTTTACGAATGCAGTATCGGAGGAGACGAGTATACAGTTTTCGTGATTCAGTTTGCGATATTTGAACATATTCCTATCATGAACACTTCGTTTTAAATCGACGTCAGGAAAACTATTAACACTACCAACCATTGTATGTGATGTGACCAATCATTTCGAAGGACTTGAGCATGCGATGCAGTCTATTGAGCGTCTTTATTTTCAAATGCGATAGGAGATACAGAAGACTTTAGGATTTTTCGTTGTTCTTTAGGCCTTTGACTCGGTCTGGAAAAATTGCCAAATCTTTTCATTTCTTCAATTCTGCTGCGCAGATCCACCGCAGTCGTACAGGAATTTGTGGTATCCGCGGGCCCTGTCTCAACAGTTTAAAACGTATCCGTAACGTTTTTAACAAATTTTACAGTTGTAATATTTTTAATTTTTATTAATAATTGATATGAATTAATTTGAAAGTCTTTTAAAGCAAATATTTTCTATTCGCAATTTAAAAAGATTTTTATTCAAAAATTGTAAAAGTCAAAATTTTTCTTTTTTGTATTTCTTTTTTTTTTTTAATTTTAATGACTAATCACTATCAACTCAAAACAGAACCGTCGATTCACAAACAAACATAAATAAAAAACGATCACAAAAAAAAAACACAATCGCATGCTCATTTTCCTACATTTTCCCCCAGACAAGATCAGATTTAGAAGAATGATGAAATCAAACATCCAAATCTGAAACAAAACGAAAAATGATCACAACCGTCACTGCTTAATATATTTAGCATAACAAATTCCCACCACATTAGCGTTCAGATCTTCTATGGGAAAATTGAGTTGACAATTAGGACAAAGTTGGGAGTTATTCAGGGATGTTTTCAGACACGATCTATGAAAGATGTGATCACAAATCGTTCTATAAAATTTCCTTTTCGGATCTAACTCGTTCTGACAAATAGAGCAAACAGGTACTGACTCTGTCTGGCAAATTGTTAAATCTTCTTCACTTCCACGTAACGAAATGAGAAAATACCGCAACAGACTTTCAAATTATTCAAAAATTCGAAGTTAACAACTATAAAGATTTGTATGAATTAGTAATTCAGTTGTGGTGAAGTAGCGGTAATTAATGTAAATTATTAATAGCACAGTTTCATTGTTATATTCAGGCTGGTTCGGCAAGTTTATATGTGTATGTAGATGTGTTGTATTAGTTTAATATAATAACTGATAACAAAAAAAAAATAAATTAATAAAATAAGCAGTTTCTATGCTTGGTTCCAGAGTGCTTTGAATGTGTTCCAGATAATTTTTTTAAGCATTGGCTGGAACAAAGTTTAAGCCCCTGGGTCCGAATTAAAGACGGACTTGAAATAAATTCTGTCGTAGAAAACTTTCACAATTCGCAGAGCAGATTTTTTGTCAGCGCCAGTTGAAACGCAAAACCAAAATATGGTTCTACTGCACACTGAAATGAAAAATCTCATTAGAATAAAAGGTAGATTGAGGAAACTCGGGTAGCAAATCAAAACTGTAACTATTAAAACTATGAAAAAAACGATCATAAGCTTAGGAATGCTGAAAAATACTTAAAAATATCAACATAGATAAACGTACATGGTCCTGAAAAACACTAACCATGAGTAACTATTAGTGTATAAGACCCACAAATTCCTATACAAGTAATAACTCTGATAACACAATTCAGAAGAATAGGCAATTAATGTTTTTAAATCAACTTTTTGTGAACAAATTTAAGTTACGACTACTGTTCTTTTATGATTAGCTGTAAGGGCTTCTAGTCGTTTAGTCATTCATTGTTTATTTTATTATAAACCTCTTTCCGTTTTTTAAATTTATTGTAGTTGCTCAGGAGTTTGCATACTGTGGTATTGGTGTCTTACATATAAGCTTGTACTGTAACATTGTAGCAGTTATAGTATTGTTACGTAGGATCACATTATTCAATTGTATTTCTTTACATTCTATTGTTAATCTCTTCATTATCAATTTATTTCTATCTTGTATAAGAAGTCAAATCATTTTGCTCTACGATTTGATTAGTATATTATCTCATTGGAAACGAAACGTAACTGCTTCAAGCGAGATGACCTTAACCGGAGAATTGCGTACTTGAACTGTCACAATATTGGCGCTTTGAATAGACCTACTATACTTAATGAACTGGGGAGTCTTCTTGATAGTAACGTATTCGATATATTTGCTATTACTGAACGTTGACTAAAAGGCAATTTCTGCAGTCTTTCTGTCTCAGTAGTGGGCTATCCAGAAATGATAAAACACTTGTCATGGAAGATGGAGTTGCTTTTTATAAATCTACTAAACTCAATTATAAAAACATAACACCCCTTCGACTTATTTCAATGTTCATTAGAGAACTACATCTCTTATTAATTACTTTCTCACAGGAGGGAATCTTGCGGTGTTTCGCTATGGTCAGTATCATTTGGTATTTTGCACCACACGCTTCTCTTTCCATCACTACCTGTCAAAGGTGTGAGTGTTGAATAGGTCTTTCATTAAGAAGATTTTAAGAAACCCAATACTGGTGCAACCATTATTACCAGTAATTCTTTTCCATTCCATAATGTGGATGAGAATTGACTTTACAGGGCCTTTCACAAAATTTTATTGGGATTAACAGAATATCCATCAAACTTGTGAGTACGGTCTTTCTTTACATATCAAAGCCATTTACTATGCTTTGTTCGCATACTAAAATGGATGGAAAATAGCCCGAGTTATACGTATCCCTAAACAAGGTTCGTTTTCCGTACATGAAAATATTCGACCAATGAGAATTCTTTCTGTCTATCTAAAATAACCGAGGCCATCGTTAAGGAACCACCTGAGTCGCTTTTGAATAATAGTACTGTTCTACATGACGTCCCATTCGATCGTCGCACTGACCTCCGTACATTCAACCTTTTGGTGTCCCTCAATGGACTTATTAGAGGTAATCTTAACAATGAAAATATTTGTTTTCTTGTCTCTCTTGATGCAATGGCGCTTGACAGAGTCGAACATATTAAACCTATCAAGAAATCATATGATAAAGTCAATTACTCTAGTTACACACTTAGGCTTATGTCAATCATGTATCTCTAATTACAAATAGTTTCTTTCGGTAGCTCATGTCGGCTTTTCTTCTGCTGCACTATCGGGCGTGCATGATTTTTCAGACTCCGTAGGCGATGATGTTTTGCCTCTGCAGATCACATTTTCTGGCTTCATAGCAGCGACCTTTCTTTATATCACAGGTTAACTACTTTATCGATAGATTTAAACTCATCGCCAACGGGATTACACGCTGTCATATGAGCTTTTTTCACAATCCCTTCTCACCTCTTTCATAATAAAACAAGAATGAAACTATGCAATGAAAAAGGGATTGTAAACTTCGCTTGTGATGGAAGACTGGAATGACAGAACAAAGAAGAAAGACGGCGGATGTTGTGAGCATGTATAGCCGAATTAACACAACGTGAAGCAAAAAAGAACAATTTCGAAAATGTAAATATATTTATTGAAGATTTAAATATATATTGAAGATGTATATGTATATTGAGGATGTAAATACACATTGAAGATGTAATATATGTTGAAGATTAAATGCATTTTGAGAACAATGAAAAATTGTTTTAATTTTTTTTTTTTGATCAAACCATTTCATGAATAATTCCGCGAACTTCAGCAAACGAAATGAAAGTTAAATAACACGAAGAAAAAGAAGGTGGTCAGATTTTAATTTTCTACAGTGATGTATAAGAATTTATTCAAAAGAAAAAAAAAAGAGAAATCATTTTGGGAAACAAAAAGGGAATAACACGACGATATGGAATTGATGTATATAGATGTATTGAATGTTAATAATTATTTTTGGAGCTTAATTGTGAGCCTTTCTCTAATCATAAATGATGATATTAATGAATATATGACGCCACCGCGAGGAACGAAAAAATATCATTATTCATCATGTTTACTAAAATTGCAAATAATATAAAAGAGCAAGAGAACAAGAGAAAATTGAGAAGAGTCTGGAAATATTGTTTGGTATTTTATTTGAAGTCGGAATTTTAAGAAAAAACCACCTTTTTCTTTTACTAGTTATAACGAAGAAAATGACAATTATAACGTCATGTATAACAGAGTTAAGACAATTATTTCATGACTACATTCTAAGGTATTCAGATGCATATTACTAATTTGTAGACGCATATTTTATTCACAAACATATTTGTGCTCTCCAACACCTCCCTTTTCGTCATCGTTCTTTACACTTTCATCGTATCTAGGTCTCTAGTGTATAGATAATGTTTCCCAGACATTAGATCCTCGGTCAGGAATTCAGCTAGCATATCTTCAGTTGGCATACATTCCAATTCTATGGCGCCATTTTTAATTTTCTTTCGCATAAACTGTCATCGGGTATCTACATATTTAGTTCGCGAATGGTACTAGTAATGGTAATGGCCCTTACAGCCGATTTTTGCGCGGCCTGACAATCGTTGTAAAATGTAACGGAGTTTTGTTGTATTGCAACTTCGCCTAATAACGTTCACAGATAAGTTCCTTCGTTGGTTGCTTCACCCAAGAATAATTATTCTGACCCAGTATTTGAGAGGAAAACGAATTTCTGTTTCTTCGCTTGCCAGTCTACTGTCACAAAGAGCAAGTTGAATACGTAGCCGGAATAAGACGTCCTTGATTTGAAGCCCAATCTATATCTATAGCATCGTTGAAATCGTTGTTTGTTCTTTTGAATAGGAAACTTCGGGTTTGAGCGCATTTCAAGTACTTCAATGTTCTTTTTGTCCAAATCCGGTGTACGGAACCGACTACGAGCATTGACAGCGTGTGCGACGTCGAAGCGTTGTAACAGCTTAATATAATAAGCCGCCGATCAATCCTATATGGATATCGCTTCATTTTTGTCTGCTGTTATTGGGGTGTAGAATGCTGTAGTAGTAATTTGAAATAGATAGTTGCTTAGTCCCGGCTAGCCAAAATTAGGGTTAGGGAACTGCAATGTTAATTGTAAGTATCGCAGCATTATCAAAGAACGCACTAAACATATAGCAATAAACACACTAAGACGTTCGTTTAACGCTAAATGCTTGATTTTATTAATTAAAAAAAAAAAGAAAGGTCGTAATAGTCTTACATTACTATATTCTTATAACTTAAAGAGTAAAAATAAAAATAAAAAGTAACCATTGGAAATATACTAATGTAGCGTATTTTAGTGTGCAGGTAATCGGAAAGAATAAACGTAGAAGAGAAATTTTAATCAGCATAATTAGCGACTTTTATTTTGCAATTGAAAATTGTACTTTTTTTTATTGTAATTTAAATAATGCAACTTGGGAAATTATGCTGGTAAATATGTTGAAAATAATTAGGAGTTTTTTTTTTGAAAAAGGTTATTTATATTAAGTTGGTTTTCGTAACTTACACCTCAATACGTTTGGCGTTCCTAATATTGTACCTTGAAGGAAAGTACCGGGTATATCTCTTTCGCTTTAGATATACATGATGAGAATCCAGGCCTGGTTGAAATTCTAACCCCAAGCATTTCTTAACACGACCGATATTTTTATTTCGAAAAGTGTTTCTAGTCGTCCCTTTACATACTTTTTCCAAAGGCTTTCATTTGACGTTATTTATCGATCATACACATATATATTGTCTTAAAATTTTTCTTCACAAAGAAGAGACATGGGGCGTGTTTGGATTGATCTTCTATGTTATCCAGAAGTCAGCCTTTCATACCAACGTAAGCCTGATTGATGTTGACCGTACAGATATTTACATATTGGATATTGCTAATTTTGTATATTACTCAACTGTTGCATTCTTAATTTACCTCCTTGTGTTTCGTTTTAGCTGATCCTGCTTGTGAGTCATTCTAGAGTTTCTATGGGTACATCCTTAGATATTGAATTATTTGGTGTGCTGTACTCGCCCATTTCTCTGGTCCTCCACTTCTAGCATTCTTGTGAATCCCGCCACATACTTAAGTCGCTTCTTTTTAATTCCAATAGCTTATGCGCTGTGTTGTGCTGGGAGAGTTCGTAAATCTTTTCGCTTGCCATCTTCCTCCGTTTCGCTGAATATGGCCTCTTGGTATGCTGCAGAAATATTTCTCACCTGTTGTGGACTAGACTTCAATATCCCACATAAGGTTGACGTCATTGTGCTCGCCTAGCTCTTTCAAGATTTGCAGGCACTCAAACATGAGCCCAGATGTTATTGTTTTACTTTTAAGATCTCTTAAGGTGGACTAGCTGTCGGAGTAAATGCTGATCAGATCTTTCATGCATTGCTTTCCTAGACAGCCGAAGGCACATACAAAGATTGCTTAGAGGGATTGTGTTTCGGCGGTCTGGCCTTTCCAAAGCTCGGGCCGAGTACATGAATTCTAGTTTTGCCGCTTTCTAGGTTTGTGGCGTTGGTGTACCATTTTTTTGCGTCTGTGCTAAGTTTAAAAGCGTAAATATTTCAATCCGAGCTCGTCGAGATGGTCACCCTGACCCGATGGGAGAGCAGCAGTCTTGCGACGCCATTGTCCAATATTTTAAAAAAGTCTCCGTCTATGAAGTTCTGGAATCCCCCTAATCGTCGGCTAAAATTTGCCGGTGTTATGCTCCATAGGGCTTCTAAGGCAGTAATTTACCCCCCGATTATGCCGATGCAACCAAGAAGATGGAATTTATTCAGAGTCATCACCGCCGTCTTTTGCTGTATCTTCAGCCACGAGGCCAAAACAGCTTAGATTAGTATAGGGAGAATTATGATAGTATAAGACCAATAAATCATTCTTGGGCTAATATTCTATGCTTTGTGCTACAGGTGTTGGCAGGTAAAAACTGCTATTTCGTTTCCTTAGTTAAGTATCTAACATGAGAATTTCAAGTTAAGCTTTTTTTCGAATTTGATGCCTAGATATTTCATTTAAATAACTAAGTCCAACATCATTTAAGCAAATGCTGTTCAATGCTAATTTATTTTTTCTAGAAAAAAGAACCGAAACCTTTTTTTTGTGGATTGATGTTTAATTCTTTACCCTCGCACCATTTTCGGATTTTGCCCAAGGATTTTCTCACGCATTCAGTTAGTGTTTGCTCACGTCAGTCTACCATGAAAATTGCGAAATCAACTGCCTAATCCAGTTTTATCAGCTTGTCTATGACTACAGATGTGTCTACGTGTTTAATGTGAATACCTGCCGCGAAGACATAACCTCACGGCGCCCAATGCCACACGAAATGTGAAAAGGTAAACTCGGCGTTCCGGGGATAGTATCTCCCCCCAGGTAAGAGCGAAGCTTACGTAAAAACCTCTCTCTTCTTTTGGCGCAGACACCCAGTTGCTATGCAACTCCACACCGAGCAGAGGCTTTTCTCGCGATTTCGACCAACCATAGCCATCATAAAACTCTCGCAATAGATCGTCCCCGCTGTCAGATCGAAGCTGGAAGATTGGTTTGGGGGCTCCTGGCGCCCCTGATATCAGATTTAAAAGGAGCAAAATGATTGATGAAAGAAGAAATAATTTAATCTTCCGGTCAGGGTTTGCATACGACCTGAAACTCGTAATGGGCTAGAATATTCACAGAAGCTATATAGATAAGGAACCAGCCCATACAATGCGAATGGATATTTTATTCTCACTGGACGCAGGACGCCTATTCCAACTTTTTTCATTTAGTAAGGTAAACAATACCTTTAGGCGGATGTGCGAGCAAGGCTCAAATCGAGTTCAAACAACCAAAGCAATGCAAGGAAACGTGAAAACGGGTTCCCAACACAATACCATACCAAAAGGAGGAGTTGTCTCTGGAAAGACTTATAGAGCCCCATGCGGTTCACCCTCCAGTCAGTCAGTGGCAGTCAAATAGACTATGAATAAGCAAGCCAAAGCAGAGCTTAGACAGAGCTGCCCGAACCTCATCGAATTAGCCGGTGCTTCAGGAAACCACCAGATGCAAACGCGATCAATGCAGCTGTCGTCTCAGGAGTAGCGTGAGTCCCATGGCCTGCAAGTCTCTGAATGCAGAGTACTCAGGGCGCACCAACAACATATGTTCATAATGTTCGGATATACCGCCATATAGGCACGCCCTAGTTTCAGGAAGGCCTATTTCAAAAATGCAAAAATGCATCCAGAGATTTGTGGCCGGTAAGTAGAAACCCGATATGTAACCTAAAGTTAAACCCCAGGTGATTTTCTACAAACGAGATATCACGAATAAAGTTAAATCTAATTCTCACTGTTGTGTAAACCTCCCTAGAGGTTAATCTCTCTACATCCTGACTTTTTAGCCCGTCAAGTAAAGGCAGGCCTCTTTATTCCCTATTGGCGTTACAGAAGGAAGCCACCGATCAGGGCCTGTAAAGGGTCAGTTGAAACGGCTTGACAATAGACATGGCACCCCGGCCCCATATTTTGCATAAGCAACAAAGGGGCCATCGTGCATGCCTCTATTCTAATGGAAAATAATCTTTAGAGATACATTGAGAATAAGTCATATACAGGTATTCAGGAATAACCGTACAGATGGCTAAAGCCGGGGAGATGGCTAAAGCCATCTGTACGGTTATTCTGTCAGCACATGGAGACCCTTTTGCGATTGCATACGGAGCTTCATTCTCCTCCCAGGCAGGCGGACGAAGCACTAACCCAATATTGGGAAGCATCGCATCATCCTGCCTAGGAGGAATGTGCCCATTAATGCCTCCAGACACTCTCTTCAAGTGGATAGTACCACTTTTGAAGTACGATTACCATTTATCTTTACGGGTTTTCTCCCGTTGATAGCATGGTAGACCTGACCACAAGTGTCATCGCGATTTCGGGAGACAACATTTCTTCAGACGTCTTGTTTAGTCTTCATAAGCAAACGCTTGAAGTCTTTGAAGTATTGGCTCAATTCGACTCTTACTTGAACGGTATTCGCGGGATTAGACCTTCTCGCCTGCTGGAACTGCCTTCTAAAGCGGCGGACGGCCTTTTTTTTCTTGAACAGACAATTTGCAATAATGACATCAATATAACTACCCCCAACAGAACCATGAAAAGTGAACCATTTACTTACCTCATTTAACACATATATACGACATTCAGATAACACTTCATCTCCTATTTAGTTTAGTAAGCCAGAAATTCGATCTGGCATAAGGGTGAGCAAGCGTTAGCATCCAGTCACCAGAAATCAGCAACGTCGAATCCATATATCTAAGATAATCATCCAGTTCTTGAACTTACAATGAAGTATTGCACAAAGCAACCTTCAATATGCGCCTTCAACGGATACACAAACACCGTGACTACTTGTCAGGGTAAGTGAGGCTTCCACATTCACATCAGAATGAGAGCAGAGTGGTTAGTGGCATCAAGAAACACACACATATCCGATGCCAAGCCCTTGAGCCTGCCTCCGGATACGCACAGCTCCTGCACCAGCGCCATCCCCTGCCTAACCCACACATTGGCCAAACTCCCGCAACGCGTGATAACTGTGGTTGCATTTATATTGCACTGTGAGCAAGGCCATTTCAGTGGTGAGCTGCAACCTGTGCAACCATCCTGTTATATTCAGGACAAGAGGACGACATTATAAGATGAGCCGTCGAAAGCTCCCTAAGCTCACAGTTTCGACAGCGTGCGGGGTTCATGGACACACCCTATCTGTGGGCACTTTGACTACAGTATCGACAACTTATACCCTACACCGTTCAATCTTGACCAAATGATTAAAGGGATTGCAGCGGTAGAACATGGGCCCCTCATCGTAGGGGCATACAGGCAGCGACATCCACTCAGCGTACATCCCTCCAGCGCGTAGAAGGCAATCCAAGGCAGTGGTACACCCTTATAAAGTAATATTGTTCTGCATTTCTCGTAGTTTCAGCATTTTCTCGTAGCTTCGGCACAAGGGGAACCTTCTCGTTGAACTCTTTCCAAGTAGAGAACAAACTTTTAAAGTTCACCTCGTACAGCTTATCGACAAAAACGGACAGAGCTCTCGGGCCTAATTTGTTTACAACGAAAAGTCAAGCCCGACTTCCTCAAATCTTACGTTGGACATAATCTTCTCACAACGGATGGCGTATGAACTACAGCCCCACCGCTGCAGATAAGCTTAATACCGTGAACCCTAACGGTTAACATCGGTCCTACCTATTCTACGACCTTCGTAACCACGTCCTTAGGTGTGTTCGCATTATTTTTACCACAGGCAACCACAGACAAGATTTCCACTGGTTTGGGCGTGCAGCCGTAACAACGGGAGGTGGAACCGAGACTGTCTGCGGTGCCTTAGCCAAGCAAGCGACAGATGTAAAACAGTCACCTCTTCTATGCGGTCTTTAAGGCGTACATTTTCAGTCACCAACGCGATAAAAGAGAGCCTTAAGTGAGACGTTTTCTGGCAAGTAAACGAACTTTTGTAGACGTGTCGTTATCGTCTTCACCTAGTCCACCGACCCTGTAGCAGAACTGCGCTCCTCCGCGTGAACTAATCTACTGGCCGTGGAAGTTGCCGCGTCTAATATAGGAGCGGAAACAATTGCAGAGCCGGCTTTAGGCTTGCGTCTCTTTATAGTGTCCGAGCGAAACTAAACGCATTGAATCACTCCGACGCATATTCAAATCGACCACAACGTCGTTACCCGACACCACGGACGGACTGTGGTTAGGTTTTGCACCACTGTTTTTAAATGACCCAGTTTTATGGTCACCCTTTGCCACCAACACAGCATCGTCGGATAACGTCATTTTTACATCGGACGATCCCCCCAACACTCTTCGGACCTGGGGTCTTCTTCCCTGCGCTACCCTTCCTTGGACACTAGTTGTAAAATATATTCAAATATCTCACTCAGTGCGCTTCGTATAATAACTAAGGCGAAGTGTTTGATATAAATTTATTTAAAATTAAATATATTGGAAAACAATAACATTCACCCAAACAATTGGACAAAGAAAGCTTAGACTGCTCTGCACTTGCCCACTCCGTCCAAGGCCACCAAGTGGTAAGAAGCTCAGTACAGCATTGCCGCCAATTTGTAAAACGCACAGTACCGCAACGATTTGTACTTCTGCTAGAGAGTTGATAATGCCGAACACCACCAACTTATCCACAGTGTGCCAACGCTTAAACAGTTGTCTTACCCAGCTGTTTTCTCAGCTGAATTTCTCTTAAGTCAAATTTAAGAGAGCAGCAAAAATATTGTTCAATCAATTCAATTCAATTCACTCACAGCAGAATCGACCCTATGACTACAGTACAGATTAGAGGACAAAGAACACCGCCTTGAGAGCAACCTCTTCTAGCTATAATAGTTGAAGGTAATGAGTCTGAAACTCGTCAGGTGGCTTCAGGTGGCGCTGCCTCTGGAAGAGTATTTGTATACTCGCAGTGCTGTCTCCAGGTGGTATGCATTAACCGCCTCAGCATTATAAATAGTCACGGCTTCGTTGTATACAACCGCTTGTACGCCGCCCCTTTGGGTATTGAAACTCAACTTACCACTCTTGTTGTGCAGGCCTTGAGCCCTGGACAAATGCCCGCACAGTAGGAGGACTATGTCCATAGCCGGAAACAAAACTAATATTTCCTAATTCATAGTGGCCTGATGGAACTCATTGGCATGCAGATAAATATAGATAACTGATGATTTGCCAATTTACCTGAATGTAAGTAAAGGAAAATTTACGAACTCGCAAGCAGGAAAATAAATAGCAAAGTGCGCAAAGGTTTCTCTGATAGAAAAAGAAAGGAAAGGTCAATAATAAAAGCATATAAGATTTTACAGCTCTATTGTACGTCTAAATACATCGAAATGAATATGCGAACGATGGAAGAGAGCTTTATCAGTTGTAAGAACCTAAGTCGCCGTGTTTCGGTGGTACACGTATTTATAAATTACTCCTATGTGTTTAAAGTCTGATAAGTATATTTTTATTTCCATTCAGTTTCTTTTGTGGCAAGCAGTTTGTTATTCTCTTGTGAGTATCATAGGAATGCTGTAATAAGTAAAAATTATATAAGTAAGAACGGAATGGAAATAATGAAAATAAGTTAACTGACATAGTTTGAATAAGATCAACTAATCGATTGACAATGCCAATTCGATTAGGAGCAGAGGCATAGTGAAGAGGAAGGCTTCACTTCCGCTTCCTTAAGGATCGAACCGGCGACTAGGTAACACAACTTGATTCTTTACAGGCAACTGCACTTTATTATTCGAGCAATGTATTTTAGTTAACGCCATAGTTTCATTAATAAATGGTAATCCAATGATAGCGTCAAGAGATATTAGAATTTTTATTCAGATTAGGGATATAAATATCGAACGCCGAGTAAATATCACGCCTGAAATGGTCGCGGAAACATATTCTGGCAATAGAAGTGAAAATAATTTTTCCAAAACAAGAACAAAAGTGATAGAGTTATCAAGTATTTTCTTGTGAATAAAAGCAGTGTTAAATTGAATATTGTGAAGCCAAGTGTAGCCGATGGGATGAAGTGCTGTTATTGCTGATTACCGACATTTGTGAATTCACTATTGGTGATGATACTAGAACCGTGTCTTATCGGGGAACCCTATCTTGCAGGCCTTTGTTTTTCTATAAAGGTTGCATAAACATATTTTGTATAAATTTATTTTATACTTTTATTTTATTTGAAATTCCATTGGAATTCAAAATATAATTGCGTGTTATCTCAACTCAATGCTGTGTTAAGTTAGGATTTCGGAGTAGCACGTGTCTCCCGAATCTGCGAAAATGTGCAATATCTACACGTATTGCAATTTAAATTATGATCTTTCAAAATTTACTAATAAGATTCTTTCCGTGTATCTACCTCGCTTATCATTATCAGCTTGATTTTGTTAAATTTCTAATTTACATATTTGCTGATTGAAGATTTGGATTACCGTTGCGTTGCTTCCCTTTTCTTAAAGTAGTACTTAAAACAATTTAAAGCATTATCGAATTTTTAGATATCACCGTTAATAAGTTTGATTTGTCTGAATGGAACTCAATGATTTTTTTGTTCTATACATTTTAAATTAGGTTGAGATCAATGTGCAAGTGCAAGCTTACTTTATCCGTCCTTCACTGTTTAATTTTTTCGGTGGAATCCCACCAAATATAATAATAACTGCAAAATTGAAGTAAATAAACTTCAAAAATTTTATTCGAGAGTTTAAAATCTAAATTTGTAACCCAATGTGCGTATCGTGTTGCAACCTTCGTTAATCGGGTTCAGTATGAGGAATAGCTCATTGTCCGTTCAATAGCATAGAATGACGTTCACTTGCCAATCTACCAAGATGCTGCAAAAAGTCGTGCTCCTGATGGAGATAGGCGCGTATTGTAGGCTGTTATGTTAGCGTAATGTTATGATTATGTATACACACTGTCTGATATGTAACCTAGGGCCAAAAAAAAAAAAAAAAAAAAACAAAGAGACTAAGATCAATTACATGAAATTACCAATGAATCCCTAAGGTTGTTAATATGTTGGTTGTTCAAAATAGTGACGCAACAAACACTCACAATAATCACGTATTCGGCAACACAAAGGTAACTGACGTACTTAACAAAATGTATTAATTAATTTCAAGTCCGCCAACATTCTGCAAACTTACCAAACTTTTTACAATCTAAATATATCTTAACAGGATTTTCATCATTCTTAAAACTATTATTAATCCCAACAAATTTATTACGTTAACATCACGTTAACATTATATTAAACATATTAAAACATACGGTCGGTGTAACTCTTCCTCAGACATGTTCTGAAGGTGTTGCCTTCCGGCAAGGCTTTAGTGTTGCCGTAATTGTTTTCAGACAGGCTGACGACTCTTTCTCTTCCCAAGTGAGTATAAGTCATTCGGAACGAAAAGTGTAGCCTGAAATTTATGCTTTCACTTGCTACTGATTTTGTTTAAGAGAGAGTTGTAATCCCAATTGTTCATTCTTCCAAGACGTCTTGGGGTTGTCCTCTGAGATAATTCTTATCTGTGTCATCTCTGACACATCCTTCTTAAAGAGAGTACTGCCCTCAATCTGGGCCACAGTACTGCTTGCGGTCCCAAAAGTGGGCCCTGCGGTTTCAAGCAGTGGGCGTTTTCGGGGCTAGCGCGTGTCATAGGTAGATGAGTCTTTCAATCTACGACGCTTGCCAACATTATCGCGCATCATCATATCGGAGGCCACATCCGGAAGGATATACAATGCATGCTGCACATGACGGTCTGGATGATTGTTATGCGCTTGCAAACTCTTAAGGTAAGCGTATTCGCTTTTATCGACCGTGTTTAACGGATACATTGCAGCTTGTTCTTCTTGTTTTTGTGTCTCCATTAATGTTTTAATTCAAAATATACCGCATAGTTGTTGTATCACATTTAAACTATTCACAAGATGATTACTATGTTTGACATATTGATATAATATCAATATATACATTATACACATTACATATTAAATTAATTAATTGATATACAACGTATATATGAAAATAACAAAACAAATCATAAAAAAGAATAATAATGAAATATAATTACAGGAAGCAGAACTAAAATAGGACATTTTACATAATTTTCAACCTCTTAGGCTGTTTAACATATTTTTTTGTGTTTGTTGCCATTTTATTTTCAGTTTGTCTAACTGGTTCTCCATCTTCCACATGTACATTTGTATTTTACACTTGCATTTTGATTTAGATTTACGTTCCTATCTTGGCATTGATTTTGTCCTTATCTCTCCATCAAATGTCGTGGGTTACCACCACCAATATCCGCGTGTTATGTATAAGATCTGGACTTTTTTAGTACTTTCGCAGGTACGCCGCAAGATCAATGATCTTTTTTTGAACATAACTCTGCTCCCTTTTTCGATTGGTAGCAACTTTGGTTAATTTTAGCTCAAATTCACAAGAAGTAGAGCTAATTTTGTTGGCGTTTGTAGAGCGTTCTAGGCATTAGTAATTGGGTAGAACATAGCAAACTACCTTTAGGTATAAAGATCATTATGGCTTTCTTCAGCTTTTATAAATAATTCAGTTGTATGAACTGACCATTCTGCCAGACAATTAGATTTGGAAAGATAAGGACTTGGTGTTATAGATTCAGTACCCCAATTACAACCGAATATTCCAAAAATTTTTGAATTAAATGGTGGGCCATTTATCCATGATTAAAATATTTGGAATGCCGTGACTTAACCTTGGTAGTAGTTTGTATGCCAGAATAATTAGCACTTAATAATTGAAGTCTATTAAACTTAGAGTAATAATCAATTAAAAGCAAATACTGTTTATTCCTGATTTCAAATATATCGCCAGCTGACTTGAAGCAAGGTATATGCGGAAGCCCATGGACAATAATTTCTTGTTTTGAATTCGAACATTTAAATGTATCACACACTTTACGAAATAATACGATATTTGAAATATTCGCGGGTATATTTGGTCAAAAGAGTGGACTTTTGCACTCCTGCATTTTCATTTGGCCTTCATGTAATAGTTACAATATTTTATGTCACTAACTTTTTGGGATACCTGTGTAGTTTGTAATATAACATTATTATCAATAGACAAATCGGCCTTTAAAATAAAATAAGGTATAACATCAGTATCGACTTGTTTTTTTTTTCATGAAGCCACCCGGTTTTTTTCATAATCTTGAATTCTTTTAAAAACCGGACTCTCTTTTGATTTCATCTTTTATTTCGTTTAGTATATAGGAAGCAATATGCATTTATGACACAATTAGACAGCAAGCGCAGAAGCACTTCTGTATCAATGTCTGTTAAAATATTATCTTTAAGAGGAAACTTAGAATCTGTATAAGCTATAAACATGTATTTACCAGGCTTGTATATAGACTCTAAATATTAATATTGTAAACGTAGCACAAATGTGCAATCTCGGATGTATTAGCGGCTTATGACGTGTTTGCATAAAATTTCTTGTCCAAAAATATATTGCTGAAATTTTTTGTAACCAAGTAAAAGTAAATATAATTCTTTTTCAATTTAGTGTAGTTTTTCTGATCTTCCGTTAAAGTCGATGAACCATTTGCTATTGCATTGTAATCATGCATGATAGTGGATTTCACCGCAAGTTCGGAAGCAATAACTGACATTGTCAATTTTTTACACGAATTAAAATACCTTAAAGCAGATGCTCTAGTAATTTCTGTTCCTAAATTTTCGAATTTTTCCTGCTGAATATGCCACTGAATGCCAGCCTTATTGTTTGCGGATAAGTTGCAAATAAAAAGGCCTAGATTTGGAATTGTTAAAAAACGCTGCAACTCTGTAATGTTGGGAGGAGTCGTCATTTGTATTATGGCTTTGGTTTTTTTTCGTGTCGGATTTTATACTATTTTCATCAAAATTGTATAGTCGCAAAATTGAATTGATTTTTCAAAAAATTTTGATTTGCCTTTATCCAAACGTATTAACACCTGTTGCACTATTTTATTATGTTCGACTAGATTAGGTTATTCCAAAATATTTTAACTATTTCCGCAAGAAATGTTTCGGGCGTGGCACTAGCACCGAAAGGTAATCTCGAGAACCGATATCTTCAGAAGGCAGTATTAAATTTATATAGTTAAGAAGAAAACCGTGTTAAGACCATCTTGCAAAATTCACTATTGGCATCTAAACTACTGAAGAATCACGCAATAGTCTGTTTGTCTTCTGTTTGGCTTTGGAATCTTCTATACATTATTGCCATTATTTTTTTTAGTAAAATTGCAGAACTGACCCAATCAGTTGAGTTGTCTACCACCTTTTTTAAATTAAGTTTCTACATTCTTTTTAGTTCCATTTTTAACTACCCTTGCAACAGAAATTGTACTTTACGAGATAGGTTAATAAGGGGTGACACATTTCGTTTTAATAAATATGTACATTTGTTTTTTAAAAGCCGTAGGCCAATAAACACTTGGGAATATTTTTCAATAATTATCTTATAAGAAAGAATATTTACTTGTTCAACAAATGCCGTCTAAAATATAAAATTCTTACCAATATTTTTCTTTTTTGTACGAAAATAGCAAATTCATTTTACCGATTGTTAATAAATTTTCCCTCGAGAATATTAGAAGTTATGTGGTTGTTTGTAATACATTGTGATAATTCATATTCCTTACATAATATTAACCTGTATAACTGTGTCGACCTGAAGCCAGCCACCTTAGTCAAAACTTGTCAAAGCGTTATTCAATATCCCACTCGGACTTACATATTGCTGTTTCTGTTGTTGTTGTTTTTACGGACAGTTGTAAGTGAAAAATATGTGTCTGTATCTCACTACTTTAACAGGATTGGAGACGGTATGAGACGGACACATGCTTTATTGTTGAGCTAGCAAGTTCGGAAGATGTGTGGGGTTTTAAATATTTATCCTGCGGACACACATATTTTTTTTTATTTTTTTGTTATTAATTATTACAATAAATTTTATTATGATATAATAAATTCTCTTAGTCTAATACTTCTGATTCTCTTGTATTTGACACAGAAATTCTCGAGGTATATTTATACTAGATTCAACTTGACAATTCGACTATCCTTTTTTTAAATTTTATCCTGAAGTGGTTGCTAACTTTTAATTCTTTTAGCAATAATACATGGTTTTCGATACCTGAATGTGCAAAGTTATACATTGACTGAGTTTGCTGAATTCTCGGCCACGTAAAGATCATATTTGGGAACTAAAACTTTTCAAATTTTTATGTTTGGATTATTATTTGCTTTATTTCGGATCCAATCAGTAAACTTTTACTGCAATGTAAATTGAGAGTTGCTCTAGCAGATTTCTTTAACTTTTAAATACCATATATTTTTATTTACTTTCGTTTACTTTCCATCAAACAGGGAAAAATTAAAATTTTGTCAAATAGTATCTTTTATTAGTTTATCATTTTACTTCAAACGATTGTTCAAAGCCTTGTGCGATTTTTTTGTTGTTGTTGGAAATTCTTCTTTTTTTCTGCTGGCGATATGAATAATAAATTTTATGCACTTCATATAACACGCCACTATATAGTTTTTATGTTCAAACAGTAAAACAATAGCTTTTAAACAACTTATTGTACATTAATTTTTATTTTCATATATAAGTATAATTTTTAGAGATCGTGGAGCGCATATTTTATTAAAGCTAGGAAATTTATTGGCATATTTCAAGTGATTTTAATTTTAATTATCCTAACATTTTTTGCGTACATGTATGTCTGTTTTCTATTTTATACAGACATATCATATTATATTCCACGGCGCCGCTATACATAAAGCAAGAACAACAAAAAAAAAATACGAATTTACAAAAGTTAATTGATTTGTTTTTGCACCTTGTTTATATAAAAATTAATTTTGATTTTTTTCTTTTAATTTAACAAACAACTTAAGTTGCGCAAACAATCTAATAAGTACTACACAACTACACAATCTTCTTTTTCCCCTTTTGGTTCAAACCATTTGTTGTTGTTTTTAGTTACAACATAACGTACATAATTCTTTTATTTAGGACAATACAATTTGCCAATATTTTCTTTTTTTTTTTTAATTTTCGACTCATTTTTCGGTAAATCACCATACTTCTTTAAATTTTCCATTGTCGAGTTTACGAATTAATTCAATTTCCTTCACTTCAAAATACTACTTATGTTTGTTTGACTTGATGCGCCTCAACTCTCCCCCACTAAAGCCACACAATGGTCTTTCTCTTCTTCCTAATTTTGTTTTTCACCACCAGACTACCAATCTATCGTGCCTGCCAATTACTTTGTTTGTCGTAATTTTTTTGTTATTGCGATTAACAACCCGACATTTTATAGGGTTATATTTGCAACAAAATAAAACTAAATCAATAAAACCAAAAAAAAGTGCAGGGATTGGAAAAGACCAATTTTGTTACAATGTTATCCTCGCATCATTCTTAAAAATGTTATTCATAATCATATTCTCCTTGTTGTTAGACGACTTGTTCAACATGTGTATTTTTTATATGACGATCATCTGGTTATTGTTTATTTTATCGTTGCGACTTCTGTGATTAGTTTAACATTTTTGCGAAATATAATGATTTTTTGACAAGTATAGCATTTCGTATTGACTGTAGAGAAAGGAATGAATTTGACCAGATCGAGTGCACCTCTGGCAGCATCTGTTTTTGTGTTTCAAACCGTTAAGACAAGCTATACTGAAGCAGAATAGCAAAAAGATACCCGGTTGCCGAATTTAATGACTATTTTTATAATAGCGACATACATTTTTCTTTTTGTGCTAGTAGTTTCACCCAACTACTACGCAAATCACTTGTTGAAGAGAAGACGATCGGCGCTTTTTGGAGTATTAAAAAAAAACCCGCTTTTTCTTTTATAACTTATAGTGAACAGAATGACATGTGCAGTACCATGCGTATACATAAGAGAGTAAAAAGTTACGTCATTCGGGCCATAATTATAAACTAATGAATATTATAGCCACGGATTACTTTGCACTTTCTAACATAAAACCAAATGGAAAGCTATTGGTCTATATTTCGGGCTTTTCCGAATGTCCGATCATGCTAATGTTTTGCGCACACCTTAAGTTACGACGACAACACAATGTGAAAAAGAATTTTTTTCTTTATATTCAGAATGGCAGCCGCATAAAAAAAAATTAGTTGATATTTCGGAGCCTTAAAAGTGTATGACCTTACTGAGATTTTACACATGCACTTAACTACAATGGCAGTGCAATGTGGTACAGTCAAATTTTCTGTGTATTCAAAATGATGCGGGCTACAAAGTGGCGGAATGTATTTTCCTTAACAATCGCTTTAACCTGGGTAGTAAATAACAGGACTTGGAAAGCAAAATCCAAATACCTAAATGTGTTAATTCTAAACTACGTACTGCGGACGTCATACACTGGTGAATTAATTTTTTCTTAACAATTATGTCAACATGGACGTAAAATTAAAGGACTTGGAACGTAGAACGCAAATTGTAATAGACTATAAATGATAAAAAGATGTTATAAATTTCTTTAAATAAGCTTTTATGTAAGTGAACTAAAATGTGACGAATAAATTTTATTCGAGTTACTCTTATGTGATTATACATAAAAGCTTGGGGCATTTAGAAAAACATAATTTGTTATACATTAAAATTTCAAGTCTCAAGCTTTTATGTATAGTCACATAAAATTTTCTGGGATAAAAATTAAGAACAACCACAACCGTTTCTGGTGGGCTATGTGAAAGGTTACTAGTGGCTGGCTAATTGAATTTCAGATTCGAAGAAGCCCACGCTTTCAAATACTTGCCCAGACCTTTTGGTACTGATGAAGGAATTCAATGTTTTGATCGTGCTCATTTGAAATACCAACTGACAGTTCCGAGAAGTATGAATCAGGTACATGGGTACATATCTACAAAAGAAATTACACAAACAATCAAACGTGCATTCATCAATACTCAAAGGCCTGAACAAAAACATACACTCCGCAAGTTTAATGCATCACTGCTGAAAGCTATTTCTTAAATTTCTTCAGCCGTTATCAGAAGCCTCCCAATAGCCGCCTGAGCAAGGACCTCCTAGACATGTAAAACGAGATATGTTGAATACACCTATGAATGGTCCAGGTGAAAGAGCTATGAATATAGATCAACGAGGAATATACTTAACAGTCTATGATTAGTTAATCATCGTTTAAAACTTTACTTACTTGAGAAAGTTGGGTGTAGAAAGATCTTCGTATTAAATATGCACAAAACAGAATTAATCGTGGATATGTTAAAAGATGTGAATCAACAAATGTAGCGTCAAGACTAGTAAACGTAAAGCGTAATATATAGCTAAACAAACTCAAATAAAATAAATAAGGTGGACGCCACAACGTGGCTTGGATGACGCTTGGATGACAATCTATTGGGCAGGAGGCTTGCTGGAAAGCTGACGTTCCGTCAAGAATGGCAACATTTTCTACAGGCAACCTGAAACCTTAGAAAAACTGTAGCAGACGTTTTAGGTACTTTCAGATGAACAACAACCACGCTGGAGTCGCTTCATCGGTTCTCAGCTTCACATACAATAGTCTGGAATTAGCTCTCATTCAAGAGTCTTGAATAAAAATGGGTACCGGCGGGTTTGGCCTTTGTGGCGTGAAACTGATAGACCAGAGCAACACATACCAAACAATCTTGACATCTCCAAGGGACTGCAATTTCGCGAACAATATCTTCAATAGGGTGCAATGTGCCATGTCAATCTTCTAACCTTACAAAGCCACGAGATGAAAGTATAAGACTGTGTTTATTTCGACAGGGCGCAGACAGGGCGCGGTTCCGAAACTAGCGAGGCTTTCCAAAGCCAGACTTATGGCGGTGTACACATCGTCGCTGGAACTACTTTAAAGTGGTTTTGATGTTCCGTAATTTTGTAATTTTGCAATATACTTCCATTAGCCTTAGTTTTTTTCTTCTCAAAACTGTGAACTGTGATTTTATGAGAAAAGCTTACTTAAAAATACAGCCCTTACATATATCTCCTACGAAAATCCGCTACAATGGTAATTCATGACCTAACTAGCATCGTAGAGACCGCAACAGCAGCCAAACAGGCGGTATTATTTGCCTCCATTAACGTATAGGCAGCCTTTGGTAACACGTCGTTGAAAAAGCTCTGCAAAATACAAACAATCCGAACACAATTACGAACTGGATAATGGCCGCAATGAATAGCAAATGCATTACGACTTAGATAGTAGAGAGGTCATTGACTGTTATACTACAGGCTGTCCTCAAGAGAGTCTGTCCTCCAGAGAGGATGTCCTCAAGAGAGTGTACTCTTTCCTCTAATATGTATTTTAGTTATAGAGGCGATTCTAGAGAAATGAAATGATCGTGGATTCAGAATACTGGGTTATGCAGGCGAGCGTTTGCAAAAATCTTTGTGCGTAATCCAAAGTTGGGGCCAAGGCAAAGGGTTAAGCATTAACCCTCAAAAATTGGTCCCGACACGCCCGCCGAGGTGTCAAAATGCGATACCCCAATCTGCGCATATGCATCGGAATCTTTGGAAAGAGAATGCGAAAGAGATCTAATCTGCATTCACTCCAACAGTCAAGCTACTGTAAAGGCCTTGAAAGGATATATAACAATCTTGAAACATGTGTTGGAGTGTCTTTTATTCCTGAAAGAGCTATGGAAGCACGATTCATCTATCTTGTGCACCCGTGCATTCAGGCTTCCAAAGCGTTGAAATGGCTGACTATCTAGCTAATAGGTAAGCCCAAAAGGCTATGATAGACCTGGAGCAAGTGGCGCACTAAGGAACCACATCAAGACGATGCTTTTGCGTTGGTTACAGAAAAAAATCAGCAATCTGTTAGAAGCAAAGTGCAGGACAAGGGCAAGCTGAAAGATTAACAAAAGTTTCGGGCGTAATACATAAGCTATTGGACCTAAAAAGGAGCGATGTACCTCTTGTAACATGCTTCTCACGGGTCACAACCCCCTCAGGTACCACTAGAAAAATATTGGCGCCTCTTATACCGATTCATACAGATTCTGCGGGGAGGGAGGGGGGGGGGGAGGAAAGGTCCCATTGCATCATGTGCCAATGCGCGGCCATCTGCAGGATCAGGTGTTTGGTGTATACTTTATAACGTCAAACACGGGTTAAACCACACCGAGTCTGAACATCTTCTAAGCGGGATTTATAAGGATCTTACAGCTGGAGGGCTAGGGGCGCTAGCGGGTGTAATAGATCTTTTTAGGCCGCTACACGAATTGTTCAACACTTTACATTACATTGTATTACATTCGGCTCAAGAAAACTGCGAAACTTTTGTTGGGTTTCGATAGATGGCGATGTAGACTTACTACTGTGTTATAAGACTGATTGTAACCAAATTTATATATAATATATATTTTGACTCTGCAAATATTTTAATAATATTAAAATTTAATAATTTTCACTGCTATTCGTTTTGGTTCACGACTTCGAAATAATCGGCAATAACGAACCATACGATTAAGAAAATTAAAAATGAAATTAAAAATCGCAAATATATTAAAATATTTCGTGTTAATAACAAGTGAGGATTTCATCATTTGAAGGTATATGCAGTAACATTGCCTGAGGTAACCGAGTCTACGCCTTGCAGTAGAATAGACGAAATAGTGGTACGTCTTTCCTATTTTTATAGAATTTTGAAATGAGTAAATTGTCCAGATGATGAATTAACGTCTGGTATTGCGATATCGCTATGTATAGATCCGCTGGATCTCCAAATAGTGATATTACTTCAAGGAAAGTAAGGACTTTGACTGTGTTGCAAGCCGGAGTGAAACCGTCGGAAAAGTATACAAGTTCTTAAATTGAAATCTGTATGTACATATGTAAAACTCGCAACGTGTTAATGCAGGCTAAGAAGGATTGAGTTGCAAAGCCTATAAATGTGTATAGGAAGGACGGACAAGATTGAGACCTAACATATACAGGTAATATTGGAAAGTCGTATTGTTGGGCGCACACATCGTGTATGTAACGGACGGTTATTGAACATACATTAATTATAGTAAGCCCACTCGCTCTTTTTTGTCCCTTTTTCGTTTAAATTAATTTTAATCCCTTTGTCATGTTAACTAAATTAGGAGGAGGAAAGAATAAATAAAGCCTCTATTTATTGATGTGTACATACATATGCATGATTGTTTTCCTTGTATTTATTTTGATTCATTATACTATTCTTATCATGGGTTTTTTTTGTTTTTGCATTTATGTATGCATGGTAATCATACAGCCATCATTTGTCCACATATGCTATTATTTTTGTGTTTATGTTATCAGATTGCAATTAAGCAGCAGCGAACGATACTATTTATGCATGACAGCGATGCAATTCCTAAATAAAGTTGACACTATCATCCGGCTCCTGCACGCACTTTCATTATTCAGCGCATTTATGTGTTAAAATAAACACACATACATACATATCTTAGTCTTTAAAAAACCTTAAAATATTTAGTACGTACGAAACTTTTTTCATTCAATAAAGACAAGTGATATCTCTACATTAAACACAAATCACGTTGTCCTTATTCCATGTAGCCGTATTCCGGTACACATGCCACAACGTCATATTAATTATAACAAGAAAGAAAATTTTAAAAAAAAAGCAACTCAATATTAATGAAAATCACTGTATATATTTTTCTGAATATACACAGCATAGATGCTCAGCTTCGTTTATTGACGCTATTTCTAATTCTTATATACCTAAGTTTAAGCTTCACTTAGTCATTGCATATATACATGTGTTGCTTTATCATGTCATTGTCAACATACATATGCTTACTAATCCTTCAAACACACTCTTATGCTTCTAAACATATATATTTGTAATATAGACTGAATTGTTAATATACAAACGCTTATTCTTATACCTACCAACAGACGTCCTATTTTTTTTGGCTAACTGTTTTGCCTCCATATATGATCATCTATACTGCCTGGTTAATTTTTATATCGAGAAACGTCCACGTTACTTGAAACATATATGCTCTTCTTTACATAAATCACGTATTGTCTCTTACGCCTTTCTAAATTTTTCTATAATGTAAACATAAGAATATACTCTCTTATCGTTTCACATTATTAAAATCCATTTCCTTTCTGACCAATACGCTCGCTATAAAACATACATAGAATAATTCACGTACCTGCTTGTAACAAATACGAGCAAAGATATAAGCAATATTGTAACGGTACAGCAATGTAGCAGCAGTTATAAAAGCGAGATGTACAACACAGACCGGACAGATTGCGTTTCAGTTGTTACTGCAAGCAACCAGATATGTTTGTAAGTACCAAGCCAAATATATTTATACCCATCACCGAAAGATGAGGAGTACATTCATTTTGTCAAAACGTTTGCAACGCCCAGAAGGAAGCACGAAAGACCCCACGAAGTATATACATTCTTGATCAGCATCAAATTCTAAATCGATGTAAGTATATCCCTCTGTGCAATGTCCGTCGTAAACATTCTCCTGGCGGCAAAAATGAAGCTATCGCCTTCAAATTTGGCAGAAATACTGGAAGTTCCTGCACGCGTATTAAAAATGGGGCGATCGAAGGATACGTCTACAGCACCACCAAAGGGTATGCAATCTTCTTCTCTAATATGCCTCTGTTTGAAACCGAATTGGCGTGGCCAACCGCTGATCACATTCGAAGTATGTCAGCTAACTTATTTCGAATGTGATATTCCCATTCCATTTCGCTCCTACTTATACAGTTCTTACTTATCACTTACTTATCAGCATCCCTATAATACTCACAAGAGAATAACAATATAAAACAAAATCGGTGGTAAGTAAAATGTACCTATCCTGTTATAAATGCGTAGGAATAACTTATAATTTCGTGTAGGACCAAAACAAGGCCTCCGAGTTTGGTGCTTATAGTTACAATGAATAAAAGACCCACAAAACCAATGCTGATTTTAAATGATCGTATATTTTTCATATCGAAAGGCTTTTAACAATTAATTAGTTAGTATTTACGCTGTGTATTTAAAACTAAATCAACTTGAATTTTCTGTTAGAATTATAATTTACATTGTTTCTTCTAACGCACTTTCTATTAATAATGTATAATTACTATTAATAATGTATAAATAAGCATATATTCATTCGTCAATATATATCCCAGTACCTTAATTTAGGGCTTAGATTAATTTTGTTGTATATTATATGTTGATCCGATACATTTATTTATTTTTTTTTTTTCTTTATATTACATTTTACGTTATTTTATAGCTTACAAACGGCTGTTCTGTAGCGGCATTTAACTAGTTAAATACATAAATAAATAAACAACCGCTGTTCTACCACTCCTTCAGAATCGTCATTTCTTACAATATATTGATTTATTTTTCCGTTCTACGTGTGATATGAAGTCTGTCTAACATGTTAACGGGGCAACGACTTCGACTATATACATGTTGTAACTTATTGCCTGAACGATGTTCGACGATGTACATTATAAAATTTTCAACTTTTCGTGGAACGTCCTTTTTCGCCGTTGTATATTTGAATCCACTGCAGTCTGCAACTAATTTAAATCAAATTCCCGATAAATAGCTGCTTTGACTTCCAATACATTATTGTGAAGTTTTTCTTTTTAAGTTGTTATTTGCTTGCTCCAGAGAAATGCAGGATGTACAATAACGTTTAGCACTTCTTCATTTTAATTTTGTTTGTGGTAATTTCTAGAAATATGTCCATATTTGTTACATTTAAAACATTTAGTTGCTAATTTCCATTCTACTTTCTTATGTTCTGCTGAGCCACAGTTATAACAGTGTTTGTTTCTGTTCGTTTTCTTTTCCACTTTTCAAGAGTTTTTCTCCCGTATGTTATAAAACAATGTTTCGTATGTTTTATACCTTTCTCAAAGTTGTTTAAATGTTTTAGCTGCGTACATTGACTATTTATACTCAAACTTAATCCATTTACTAGGTGTTGGATAATTCATCAACTGGACTCACAGCACCGAATTTGCTCGTGTTAAGTGGGTATTCATAAAACGATCCTTTTTCTAACTTATATCTTTCTGATCGTTTTCTGTGTATTTCGACACTGTTTAGATTTTTATGAAACTCATCCTTAAGAAAACTATTAACATTTCGTATATGTTTCATTGCTCAGCTTCTAGAAGAAGTTGCGGTATATCTGTCATTTTATTATTTGTTCTTCATCATCAAAATAATTAATCATTTTCGTAAACCATTTTATGGAAATATACTTCTCAACTTTAAATTCGTTAACCGCTTTTAACGTTGATAGTTTAATTACTTCACTAAACTCGCTGTCCTTGGCAGCCATCTTTTCACTTGTATATGCGCCATTCGTTTGATTTTCGTTAGTTACACCTATTATGTTTGATCGCGTTTTCACAATTTTTTCACTTGAATCACCTTTGTATTTAATTTAACTTGTTGGGGCTGCTTTCTTACTGTAAACTAAGTATGTCTGTGAATCCAATCAGAACATTTCTTGCATTTCATCCCCACTTTAGCGTAACACAATGCCACTTTAATTGTGTAACGCTTGTGTCTAACTATTCAATTTGAACCTTACGCTCCACTCGGGTGCTATTCTGAAAAGATTGGAATCGGTAAAAAGATGGACGCACGTGTTATTAAAGAGCTAGTTAGGTCGGGCGAAATGCATGGTTTTGCATTTTATCCCACAGACACACCACAGAGGATTACATCAAAGAAATACACGTACTTTAACCCATTCAAAACAAACAGACGGACGAAACCTATTTACCGGATAGACTGATCCTACAACCAGGATTATTCTAAACCCTGCTTTCTTATGGTCCCTATCAGCTCATAAGCTTCTATGAGAGACACCGAACTTGAATCTCACGACCCTGTAGTCTACGAAAACCAATTGACTAAATCTATTTTGTAGATTTCAAGAATACCATCGCGCGACACCCATATTTGGTTTCACGAGAATCGCGGAGTACCAGGCAATGTTAAAGGGTAGATTTGAATAATAAGAAATGAGAATCTGCCTGGGTGGCCGAGAGGCAAGAGTCTCGACTAGCAACTCAACGGTCGTGGGCTCAAATCTCAAGTGCGGTAGAGTTTTTATTAAAGCCGAAAACCTTATTTGGTAATGAATGCTTCAAGTCTCTAGTCTTAGAATTTACTCTCTGGCTAAATTTATAATAATAATAACAATAATAAGAAATGATAGTGTTCAGCTTAAATCTGAAACTTGTTCATTTCTTGATTGATTGTTGTATTATTTTAATGCATCTTATATAGTAAAAATAAAGTCAACAAAAGTGCTTGCGTTACCATTGAATGAAAATAATATAATTTAGTAGATACTAAGTATACTGTTTTCATATATTTCGATGCACGATTCCGGTAAATAGTGAATTTTAGAATCCCCTACGTTAAAAAAAATTTTGGTGGTGTTGATGAAAATAATTTTTTAAATTTATAGATTATGCATGTTAATAGATTATACAAGATAGCAGCTATTATGGTATTCACGTGATCAGATTTAGGGTATAAAAAGCGCGTAGCGCATACAAAGACATAACATTCTAAAGTATATCTGGATTTAATAATATTTAAATAATATTTATCAAAAAATAAAGAGATAAATATAGTGGAATTATTAAACAACATTGGCGGGAAGCCGACATATGAAAAGAAAATTATGGCGATGAAAGACTTTTCGAACGACAAGCGGTTGAGTATACTCACTCTCGTGTTGTTTCTACCCAATAAATTCAAGGTCGTAGACGATGAAATGTTAAAGGGTCTTTGAATTCAACAAGACAATTTGATATCGGGAAAGAGATGATCAACAACGAACGAAATTATATTTATGACATTCAATTTCCAACGAGCAGAATAAATAACGAATAGAATATAAGTATCGTATGTGCAGGGATAAAAAAGTAGTGATAAAAAAATATACAATTAAAAATAAAACATCAATGAAGAAAAAATTCTCATATTTTTATTTACCACATATTTTGGTTTTTAGTATTGCTCCCCTCTCCTCCTCAAATACTAACGAATAGAGTAAGTATTCAGCATTAGTGACAAAAAAAAGATGAAATTAAAAAATTATCCAATTTTTTATATCTCACGTATTTTGGTTGCGGTTTTTTTCACCTTTCTACCCTCTCCTACTTTTACTACAAATTATATAGTATAAATAAGTATATTTTTGGAAAAATTTTAGTGCAATAATGATGCATTTATTGCACTAAAATTCGAATGTGTGTAATCACAACTACTATCACTGCTACTTCAAAAATAACAATAGAAAAGTGTTAGATTTTATCTATGATGTTTGCAGTAAAATATAAAACAAAATTGTTCTTTAAATCGACACTTAAGGATGGAAACTGAGTTCAACTGTGTGACGTGTGATGTAAAATTTTCGAATCTACAGGATTTTATTAAACATCAACATTCGGTAGACCATATTCCGGAAAAGGAAGAAAAGGATATATGCTGTAATAAGTGCAAAACACCTATGGCGAAAGCAATGTGGCCTTACCATTTACATACAAACTTCCATAAAGACAATTGCAATAAATATGGATATAACGTGTGTTAAATCCATTTTTCAGAATCGAATTGAAACGTACAAATTTAAGAATAGAAACAAAGAAAATAATTTGATTGTGGAAGACTTTTTAACTACAATCGAGAATGGTTAGAATATTAAGAAATACTGTGCAAAAACATAATAATATTAAATTTGCAAGTGAAGTGGAAAAGCGTGTCTTTTTATATCAAACGAAAGGGAATGTGTTAACTTTACGAAACAAACGATGATATTCGTGAATTCTATTCAAATGAACATTTGAACATTTTATGAAAAAAAATGAGTGAATTTCAAGAACGCGATAGGGAATGAATATTATTAGAAATTTCTCATCTTGAAATAAATATAAATAAATATCAATATATAATGGGATCATATTATATATATTTATCTGTCAAAATATACAAAAGGCGCGCTTGTATCAATGTAAAAAACAGTGATGAGTGCTGTTTTAAATGGGCAATAATATCTGTTATGTATCCACTCGGCTCGAAAGGAAATCCAAATAGATATTCATCATATAAAATTGTAAATATTCATACCAATATTACAGTGTTGAGAAATAACGTAAACTTAAAGTTTGAAAATTTGAATTATCCATAACGTAAAAGACTGAGCTACAAAATCCAGAAATAAGTGTAAATATGTTCAGTCTCCAGGATAATCTTATTATCTTATCTGAAGCTGAGTTTAGAATGTCCAACAGGTTAATCGTTCCAAATGCAATACTTCTAGCCAAGGAAAAGATAAGCCAGTCACAGAGAAAATGCTTCACAGTAAGAACATGTCCACAACTAAAGATTGGGGAGGAAGACTTCTTTACGATTCATTGGTGAGTTGCAATTGTATGACCAAGGCGAATTCTCCAAAATGTTTGGATCTTGATTTTCTCAACACTTATTGGATATAAAAGTGGAATTAATTGAGGATTAATAGAAGAGTAGTGTTGATGATGGTATCGTAGATTTCCTTCTGTAATTTTCTCTTTAACTTCTTCTCTAATGTATCTTTGAGGATCCCACTTTCCCATGAGATCATCCATAATTAGAGTTGCAGAAGCAGCATACTTGCTGCTCATTTCCCTGCAAACCGATATTACTTGGTACCCATAACATTTTAATATTTCCGCCGGGTGATGTAATTATTTTCCTTAATTTGTTGATGGTGCTCAATCTCGAAGTCGAAGGATTCCGAATAGCTTGTAATACAGACAAACTGTCAGTAACAATGACGGTTTTGTGTTTGTTTTTATGGGCAAGGTTCGCAGCGTGAAGGATAGCTCTGGCTTCGGCTGTGAAAGTTGAAGTACTTTCGTGAAATATGTGAGTGAGAAGAACCTGTCCTGAAGCATCTACCACAGCACAAGCAGGAGGCAGACCAGAAGATTTTGAGCCGTCTGTGTATAAAAGATTCCAACCGGTACTCTCCAGTACTTGGGTTTTTTCACCTATTAGATTCCTGAAGACGTAATTTGGAGTATCTTCTTTCTTGTGCACAGACAGAGCGATGTCAAGGGAGCAGTCTTTCAAAATCTATGGTGGTTTAACACCAAAATAGCGGAAAATTTTTAAGGATATGTCCAATTCCTTTGCGACGTGCAAACAATAGTCAATTGCAGACGGTGACTTTGCATTTTGCTTCGCATTAATAATCTTTCTCACGTCATCACCGAGAATAGATCTGTTTGAATTAAAAAGCTTGGGGACTATTTTAGCTTTTAACTCATAAAGTCTGTTTTCTAAAGCTGGGAGACCAGTTTCAATTATAATATTATTTATGGTCGTCGCCCGAAAAGCATAACAACTTGCTTTGAGGGCTTGGTGATAGACCGGTTTAAGGATGTTGATATTAGATTTGCAGCTATTGCCATAAATTATCAAAGCATAGTCAATTTTGCTTAAAACAAGCATTTTGGTAAGATAAGTAATAATGTTAATGTGCGCATGGCTTTCCCAAATAACGTACTGTACGAAATTCACCCTTGTTAAAATGGAATTTTCTAACCGAAGACAGTGTGTTTTCCAACGGTATTTGTTGGAAAACGTGAGTCCAAGAATATGGAGCGTCTGCATGTTTAGTACTGATAAGGCATTAATATGCATCAGTAGATTTCCTGCATCGCATATCTGCGATTTTTGATTTTTGTATATAAATTTTAGCCCCTGCCGAGTTTGCCCATGTGGAGATCTCTCGTCCAGTAGATTCGAAGATGTTGATTGCTTTCTTACTATCTTTTTTTTTTTGTTAAAATGTACACATCGTCCGCGAAGAGGCAATATTCGATTCTCGGTATATGGCAAAGAATTTTACTAATTTCATTGAAAGCGATCTGAAAAAGCGTGACAGAAGGGGGAGATCCTTGCGGAATGCCATTCATTAGCGGAAAGGAATCAGAGAGATGATTCTTAATCCTAACCTTAAATCGCCGATGCGACATGAACGATTTGATGTAGTTGAAGAATTTGGGTCCAACATTCCATGATTTCAAGAGTCTTAAAATAACATGAAGACCAACTCTGTCAAATGCTTTTTCGAAATGTATTGAGAGAATTCTTACATGATTCCGTTCGGAAATTGCTTTGCTCGTAAAGTAATCAATATGTAAAGCAGCGTCGATGCACTCTTTACCCGGCTTGAAACCAACTTGTTGCTTTGTAATCAGGTTCTTGGACTCAAGAAACCAGGATAATCTAGATGCCATAATCTTCTCTAATACTTTTGAGAGGCAAGATAAAAAAGAAATGGGCGATAATCCGATGCGTTGGAGACATTTTTTGACTTAGCGATTGGGACAGCTGCTGCCAGTTTCCACGTGAAGGGTATATGGCCAGTCAAAAATATCGTATTATATACGCCCAGTAGTTTCTTTTTACTTGAATTAGACATAGCATTAACCATTTAGTATGAGATGCGATCTAGCCCAGGTGTCCTCCCCTTCAAATTGGAGGGACAATTTGCAAGTTCTAACGTAGATATGCAATTTTCCAGGGACATAGCACATCTGTCAATATTATTTGAAAGAGAATTTGGAGTCCTTTCATTTTCGATGAAAGCATTGGAGAAGTTGCTGTCAGAGGAGTATTCGAACCACACCTTTCCAAAGTAATTAGAAATCTCATCTGCGTCAGTTAAAGTTCCATTGGGAGTGCAGATGGCAGAAATTTCGTTCAAATTTGAAGTCCCATTGAGTCTGTTAATTTTGTTCCAGACAGCTTTGATTGATGTATTTCTATGAATTCTTTTCGAAAAAAGTTCGAAACTAAGTGCCTTTGATTTTCGTAATTCCTTCCTGAATAGAGCATTGGCCTTTTTGCATAGTAATAAATGAATTACGGAGAATAAATTGTAGAGTTCTTACTGAGAAAACAATTGCGAAGGTGGGATATAGAGGGAAGGCACTGTAAATTTTATGTTTAAGATTATTTGTATCGCTACGGCTTGTATGTTTGAGCTAAAATTTATGCGTTTGTGAAGTATACTTGATTTTATAAAAACACCAACTCCTTGTTTGGAATTTTGATCAGCATTCGTGAAGTATTCAGTATATGATTTGGGTGGAATAGGATTAAAAGCGCTTCTACAGTGGGTTTCTTGAAGGGATATAAAGGTTGGATTAAAATCATTTATGAGTGAACGGAGTTCATCAAAATGATTAATAAGTCCTTTAATGCTCCATTGTAGAATTTTCAACACTTTATTTAATTGTAGTGACATGGACACGGGAGGTGGGTTAAGTTTCCATGTCATCATCTCCGTCGGGAAGGTTGCTATAGGAATTTTGCGAGAATAATTTGTTCTTACCACCAGAATAAGCTGTACTTAGGTGGTTGCGTACATTTGATGTGGAACGAGTGGGCACACGTGAATAATTTGAAATTGACGGTTGATTAAGGGACGGAAGATTGGATTCATTACAACTTGTAATTTGTTGACTAGAGTTGAGAGCTGGTGATTCTGGGAAATTTAGTTCTTTAGACTTTAGGATACCTGTTGTTGTTTTAATTTTTTTAATATTCATTGTTGCTTTGATTTTTTCAATATTATCTTTGGCTGGTGATGGAACTGGTTTCACAATATGATTTTTGATTGATGGTAGAACAGGTTTCTCATAGAAAGGAGTTTGAGTTAAAGGCTTATTAGGCACGAAGTGCTAGGCAACAGCAGCGAATGTATTACTTTTGCTAATTCTTTGGGCTCCAGATGGATTTATTTCCCGGTATTTGCGTCGTGCTTCGCCTATGATACAGTAATTTTCTGTTTTGAGTTTTGGAATTTGCCGCATTTGTATAAAACGTGGGCATTGTTTGTCTAACGCCGAGTGTTGGTCATTGCAATTTATGCAGAAACTACGTCTACAGCTTTCAGCATGTGGAGGAAGACCACAGTTAGCACATGATAGAGCACTGGCTCAACTTTTTGCCGTATGACCCAGACGTTGGCAGTTTTTGCATCTCATTGGATTTAGAATGAAGAGTTCCACTTTACATTTATACCACGCCACATCAACTATTCGCGGTAACCGGTAGCGGTCAAAAGTCAAAATAATCCTTTCTGTAGGAGAGCGAGTTTTTTCGTCGTCATTTAGTTTAGGGAATTTATAGACATCACTCACTCCTTATCTGCCCATTTCGCGAAAAATTTCATCTTCCGGCGCATGCTTTAAACACGGGGAATAAATTACCCCTCTAACTGAGTTCAGTTTTTCATGCAGTTTAGCGAAAATAGTTGTAGCGGGGTGGTTCATTTTATATTTTTCTCTTATTTATTTATTTGTTGTTTTTTTTTCCCCATGAGACTCGTCCCGCTATCTATTTATTTCTTTCTTTGTTTCTCCTTTCTTTCCCTCTTCCTTCCCATCTTGTGCTCACTTCCTTTTGTTTATATTATTGTCGGTCTTGTCCATTGTCCGTTGGTCAATTCTTCATCCGTCGGTAACTGTCCCTGTCCCTGTCCCCGTTCCTTCACACCCGCACCACGCCATACCCCGCCTCAGCTATGGAATATTTTTATTTAGCCACTCATCTCCTCTTCTTTTTTTTTCCAGAACCTTATCATCTAAAGCTTAGCTTACCATCTACTGATGCAGTCCAGTTGTTGTTTCCTAATTAACCGCTGCTAGTAAACTGCCTGTGTTTGTACCAACCTTGTCCGTTGCTGTTGACATTTGCTGTTGTGGGTCTAACTTTTTCCACCAAATATTCCGTTGGGCAGGTCACCCGATATTACACCACGTCTTATTAGCCTTTTCCTTCCAAACGGTCTTCTTTTCGTCCTGAGATTTGCTCTCCTCTGTATTTGCGGAACTTGGATACCGTACAATTCTTTACTATTATTGAAAATTTTGCAAAACTGTTAAAATTTTTCTTCTTTATTCATTTATTAAACAGACATCAATTACAAAGTTTTGTACATTTTTATTTGTTATCCACAAGCTTTCCATCGTTTCTTAATCGTATTTTTCTTAGGTTTACTTAACTTTTTCTATTGAGTTTGCATTTTGGCTAAGTGTACCACACTAAATCTCGTTCTTATTTCTTTCATTTTTTTTTTTATCCTTTCTTTTTTCAATCCTTACTTTAACATTAAATAACATTTTTCGTTCATTAGACAATTTTTTAAAACTACTTATATGTGAACATTATTTTCGTTTATTTTGCATATACTTTTGCTCTGCCTTATTGATGATCTCATTTCTTGTGTAACATGCTGCTGCTGTGAGCGAACAACTGGACTTTTTTTTTGTGTCGAATATGCTATTCTTCTTACTTGTTACTTGCTTGTTTGTTGTTTTTCTTATTTCTTTTTGTTTCTTTACTATATACATAAAAGTAACCACATATTAAAAGTTTACATAGTATTGTTTTTAGTTTTTCCTTTTTTTTTTTTTCTTCTTTGATAAAATTCAACCCTTAGCTAAAATACACTTAACTGACTTTATATAAGTTCGCAATATTTTAATAAATTCATTTAATAATTGAAGGTTTTTTTTCTGATAAAAGTTATGTTTAATCTATTTATTTCGCTTCCTTTTCTTTTCTCTCCTCTTTTTTTTTTTTTCTTTCATTAAACAATTCCGTACAATTTCAAACAACATTTTATTGGGTTATTTAATGTTGCATTACTTTGAATTGGTGTCTTTTCTCAAAAAAAAAATCTCTAGTGATAAATTTATTTGTATATTCGCTTGCACATTCAAAAGCAGACTGATCGCAAAAACCACCCCCAAAAATTCTTCTCGCATCATTTTTTTCTATTTTCTCGTTTTCTTTGCATAGCTAGCGGCTAGCCGCTATTTGCAAAGAACCGCAAAATCATACGATGTCCCATAACGGCATGCCGTTATTGAGACATTTTTGGTACAAACAGACCGACAGATACCCTACCTTAAATAGTTGGCTAACGAACGGATTAGGGACAGGGACAGTAACCGACGGACGAAGAATTGACCAACGGACAATGGACAGGACCTACAACAATGTAAACACAAAGGGAATGAACAAGAAGAGGAGAAGAGAGAGGTAATGAGATGAGGAGAAACAAAGAAAGACATAAGTAGGTAGCGGGAAGAGTCTCATTGCTCATCACGTTGCGTGCAAGTAACATTAAAAAGAAAAAAAGAATTTGCCCCGCTACAATATGTATACTTAACTTAGCTGTTCGAATATAGATAATCTATATAAAACTGACACAAATATAAATTTTGTAATTACTATCGACAAAAACATTATTGCTTTTGTTGTCATCATTATAAATATAGATGTGCTGTGAAAAATGTTATTTTATTACGCAATTTTGTTAATTTTAATTTAAATAAAGAGAATATTCAGAATGTTTTAAAATCAAAAAAAAAAACTGCTTTTTAAATCAAAAATAGAGAATGTAATAACATTAAAATAGTAGTACACTCATCAGTTGTTTCTAGAAATTCACGCGTTTACTATCATCCGTGACAAAAAAAAATGAACAAATTAGCTTATATTAGCTCTGGAACTTCTTCCCAGAGTTTTATTCCAACTTCAATTTGAGGGTTATGGATATATATATAACAAATTGTTATTTTTTTTAAATATGTTAAAAATTCCTGGTGTTTAAAAAAAAAAAATAAATAAGAATGGTTTTTAAAAAAACCAAATATATTAAAAAAAATTTTCCTTTTATTTTATGTTTTTTTATCCTATACAAGCTTTAGATATTTGGTAAAAACATATGTGTACAAAAAACTGTTGCATATAATTTTGTTATCTTTTTTTTTCAATTCTCTAATAAAAAAAGAAAACAAACTTCCTAGGCTATGAGATATACACAGTTTATAAAATGGTTTGCAACATCTCTGCAATAATACTTCCTATACTTCCTGTTTATAAAATGGGTAGCAACACCACCGCAACAACACAATTAACTTCCTGCCTTGTAGGGTATACTCAGTCTAGAGTTTGATTTATAACACCACCGCCACTATTAAATAGGTTTAATACCAAAATACACAAATACATACACACACAAATTCTAGATTTGCGTTAATAAATATAGGTTAGAAAAATTTGCACACACACAAACAAGTTCTAGATTTATTGTTTAAAAAGTAAATATAAGTCAACTATAAATAACATTAGGATAGGTCAGTGAATCAATTAAAAAAACCGCAAAACCAAAAAAAAACCAGATAAAAACAGTTAACTCCATATAATGTGGGGTATACTTAGCCTACAAACATGGTATACAACACGACCAGGTGGGCGGAACCACACCTTTTTTCATTCGAACACAAAAAAAAATATGGCCCACAAAAAATTTTTTTAATGTAGGGGATTGTAAAAATCACTATTTACCGGAATTGTGCATCGAAATATGAAAAAATGGAGGCAGAACATATACTTATTATCTACTAAATTATATTATTTTCATTCATTCATAGCATTATTAAAATTAAGTTATTGATAGAATGAGAGTGTTTACGCTAATAAAATGAAAATAATGTATTATAGTAAATAAAAAATTATGGTGGAAAGATGCATAACGTCCGCGTATAAAAGTGAAGGAGATTTTTGTCGGTCTCGTTGTTACTATCGTTTTTTGCGAAAATATGAAGAATATGAAAATGTGAACATTAATATTAAAGTCTTAACAAACGTTAAAGAAAATATAACTATCAATTAAAGAACAGAAAGACATCAGCAAGCATGTGTAAAAAAAATAAATATGAACATTAAAATTGAAGAATAAATGAATATGAAAATATATGAGAATATGAACATTACATGAGGGATAAAGAGAGTATTGAATAGACGGAAATTTAAGTAGAAAGACATGACAATCTGACATTCAGAGAAGATAAACTTACATAATTAAATTAAATTAAAAATAATTTAAAATGCATAATTGCTGAGTCTCGCCTAGCCAACGACAACTGCTGATTGCAAGTATTCCGGCAATTCAAAGAACGCACTAAACAGGTTGCTTTATCTTGAATCATTTAAAAAGAGAGTGTGTTTTTTATTGATAAGAATGAAGCTTATGTATATTTCTTAAAACTAAAAGAATAAGAATAACAAAAAGGAAAAAATCATTGGAAAAGGCCAACGTTACGTATTTTAGTGCACAATAAATTGAAAAGAATAAAATTTGTCAGCAAAATTTCTTTTTACGCTTACGTCTTATATGTAATATATTAGATCTACGGGAAAGTTCTGTCCATTTTTAAAATAAAACAAGACCTTGGTTTCCGAATAGGGTCCAAAATCGTTTGCTGAGCTGAACGAAGACTTCCAGCAATCTCCGATGTAGCCAAACAACGATTTTTGTCTAACATAATCTTGACAGTACCACAGTTGACCTCAAATGTTCGCCCAGAACGTGGCTTATTAGAACGGTCGAAATCACCTGTTTCAAATTTTTCGAACCATCTTATGTATATCCTATTAGAAACTGTGCCTTCACCAAACACTTTCAATAAATTTCTTCTTGCTTCTGTAGCACCTTATTGAAATTCGTATAAAATACAGTAAATGAACTTTAGTAGCCATGGTTACACAATCACTTCACTCTTGAGACTAACGTGAATCAACTTTATTTCAGTTAATTTGATATGTCAGTATGTATAGATTAAGTCATAAAAATACAGAGCCGAATATGCGCCAAATAAACATGTGCTTACGTGTCGAAAACTGTTGTCATAGAAACGCACACAACCTTCCGGTGCATGTGCTATGTTATATGTTCTAATATTGTTGTTATAAGTGTATATAATTTTTGCCGTTTCACTTAAACGAAAGATGTTTTTATTTACAAGAACATTTCCCAAAGTTATTTTTATGTACTAGTCTAGTTGTTTTTATGTACTTTATATGGGGTGTGGTGGTTCATCGTTTTTTTTTGCATAGTTTCTTAGTAATAATAAACCTCCTATTTCTCATTTTATACAATTTTTCGTAAATGTGAATTGTATTTGGCTGTTAGATTTAGATTATATTAATAAGTTTTTAGCTCTCTATAACGCAAACTTAAATTTTCTTTTTAACTCAATAAGCCTTATTGTGATTCAAATGGTGATTTAAATAGTTTCGGAAGTGCACTAAATTTGGCGATTCCCCTATAATTCGCAATAAGTTTCCGTGAACCACTTTTATAAAGAGGTAAAATTCAACTACTCTTCCAAACCGAAGGAAAGTAACCTTTTTTCAACCAAACGTTAAAAATATGTTTAAGGAGAGAATATGGAAAATCAGTGCAATGTTGAAGAATAGCAGACCGTCCATGTCGGAGAGGGACATAGACGGAAAAATATCAAACGAACTCATCGAATACGGCTAACTATCAAACGAAATATTACTTTATATTTTTTTCAAAAAATCCGCGAAAACTTCAGTTATTACAAAGGCATAGGATAATTCGAAGTTTTCCAAGCTCATAACGGAAGAAAATCCTCCTACTTTCCGTTTAGAAGTTATGAATTTAAAGAAGTTTTTACGACTTTTAAGAAATTCGCTCCTGGTCGCATCAATAAAATTGGATTAGCAAGTCGCTTTCAGGACACTATAATCTCGTCTAGCGCTAAAGTATAACTTATAATAACTAAAAAATCCACTATCCGGCTGAATTTTTTAAATAGCTTACTTTTTTACGGTTCATCCGCAAATGCTTAGTATACCAACCAGAAGAAACCGGGGTGTGACAAAGCTTAAACTGCACCGTCGCGGACATTGTTGAGAAAAGCTGACTGTGAATAAAGGATAACGAACAACCAATATCTTTATAACGTAAGTCCCAGTCAATGCGGCCCAGCAAGCTCCTAAGTTTCACGTAATTCATTTTAGCAAATAAACTTCACTTCATAATCACTTCATTACATGGTCCATTGCCAGCTAGACCATTTACGTCCAGCAGCAGTGACGGATGATGATTATCTTCTGCTGAAACAGAGTCCAAGATATCGGTATATTAGCATCTCAGCAAAAAACTAAATCAAGCAACTTATTATTAGCATTAAAGATATTGCTGTAAAAGACCTAACGCATGGACACCATTGAAAAAGTCTTTGTAAAATAATGGATATAAAAAGGGAATATAACGACCAAAGTTGTCGTTAAGAACCCACGAAACTTTCGAGAGATTAAAAGCGCCTAGAACTATCAATTTGTCAGTGGGTTTGAGACGACAAGAAATATTTTTGACCGAAGTCAGGTGCTCTAAGTAAACCGCAATGTCAGACGCTGGGGGAATGTAAGGCCATGTAATATATATATTAGAGGTATGCAGTCTTACTTTAACCCCCACAAACTCAACAGCTGTAGACGTAGAAGGACTAACCATAGATGGTTAATCGCAATTAACACCCCAACAATTTTGTGCAATCTGTCACACCTAAAGATCTCGAACTTCGAGCAAAAAATCTCACCATCAAATATCTCCGGTTTGAGTCATGTTTCTGTAAATGCTACAACAAGGTAATCAGAATTTTCAAACGTATTGCGTAGTTTCGTAGCGAGACCACGGATATTTTGGTACAGTCTTTCCAGCAAATGCCAGCTTTTGCTAAGTTTTTTGCCTGCTGAATTGACTGCTCCAATAGTACCCAAGCGATATTCCTTTAACGGCGTAAAAATTCTTTAATAAAAAGGCCATGACGCCAAAATTTTGCCGACATAATGTGTTCGATTAGAACTGCGGGAACAATAATCTTGCAAGAAGCAATATCTCTCTGACGTGCGGAATTCAACTTAAAAACACTACATTTCTTCGTATCTGGCTCTAAAGGCTTATTTCTTGAAAACTTTACAATCACTTCCTTTGGGTTACAAGACATTAACCGCTATATAAAAATTGATTTGGGTACAGGGTCCACCACCAATTGATGAGAATGCAAATCAGCGGCGGTCCCCTCTGAACGGTTTGGTAGCACTTCCATGGTAGACACACAATTCTTCATCAGCATATTGGCACCTAACGGGCACAAAAGCATTATCAGCATTCTGGGAATTATCCGGCCTTCCCGAACTCTTACTGACAATAACGGAGCCTGCGTCAGCATCACTCGCCATTTCAGCTTGTCTGCCTGCAGCAAGTTCATTACACCCAGCTTCACGATTACTATTCTTCGAAGCTGCTCCTTTCGTGAATTGGGCTCCTTGTGTTGTCCCAAACCCTGACCCAGCGTCAGAACCAACAATGTCCCCATCTGACGACCTAGGGGAGCTATACTTAAGTTATGTTTAATAACATAACCAAACAGCTACAAAAAAAATCCAAGCTTCAATAAACATTAAATATATGTATAAACACTTTAACTTATTATACATATCAAATAATACTTGTGTACACAAATTTAAATACTTTAAATCTATTATCCACTTCGAAGTTTAGTTAATTTGCATAAAAACAATTTTCTTCCTAAAAGGGTAAGGGTGTGGTGCGATCACATATAATTGAATATATGCGCCCGGTGGAAGTGCGCCATAAATCAAACATTTAAACGAAAAACAAAAAGAAAAGAAGCAGAATATGACACAAAACAAACATGACAAGGAAGACAATTCTTTAAGTGTCGTTACCCTGTTCATAATTATGCTGCCACAGTAATTTTGTTTATTCGTAGATCTAAATAGAATTAATAGAATGAAAATATATAAATACGATGATTTTAATAAAGACAAATTTATTCCTTATCATAGAATCATATGTAACGTTTTAATCGCTTAGTGTTAGATAGTGACGCTTCCAGCCGAAGCATTTTGGCAAAATAAAGAAGTTGTTTAATTTGTTTGAAGCCGAATAGTTGAGATACTCGTATGAGAAAAATATTTTTTTTTTTATCCTCCAACTACACATATTTTCACGTTACAATATACACAGAATTACAAACATATTTACATGCATATCTACATATAATGGTGAAATTTTACTGCTAATTTTTTTATTCAGACTCATCCATGAATCGTCTTACAATCTTGCAGGTCTTCAGCACTACGGCCCATTGTATTTGCTTGCAATTTTTTGTATTTAGTGCCAGCTCGTCTAATTTTTTTTTAAATCTCTTGGTATAATGCCTGCAGACGATATTATTGTAGATGTTATTTTTATTCTTTCAACGCTCCGTCGTCGTTTTGTTGGTCAATGTATTTATTTATTTATTGTTTTCGGTTATATTCTCATCTCTGACATAGATACGCTAATAAGGTGCACAATTTCCCCTACTTCGTCAACCAGACTTTGTAGACTATCGTTTCTTCAGTTAGAATAGGGATTAGGATCCCGCTATATTAGGAAGAAGTATTACATTTTCCGAGTTATATTTGTAATATGAAGTGTCTATATTTACGTTGTCTAAAGAAGCTAACTGAATAATTTTTCCTAGAAGATCATGTCGGCGCTTATCCGCTTGCATTGTGACTTTGTAAGGAAGCGTTTTCCTCCCTTACTAAAACAAAGAAATAAAACGAGTCCGCCCACACAAATAAAATCCGTCCGAGTTGTCCGTTACAGAGGTTTTACCACAATCATCCTTCTCCCACACAAAATATAAGATTACCTTGTTTTCTTATACACACATACGCACATACATACACACATACATCAATAGACACACGTATATACAATCAACATTTAAGAAAATTCTATTGAACTGTATAACTTTGAAGCATTAGGCGCATTAGATTGCATAAAACAAAAAAATAATAATAATAATAATAATAATTAAACAAAAAGAAACCAAAATACGTCTGCTACCTAACTGTTCGCCAAGAGACACTATATTATTGTATAAATCCCATAACTGTAAATAGGCAACTGTATAAGCTAGTTAAGTATACCCTGAAATTCATGAAATATACCTAACGGTTAACTCTGTACAAAAGGCATAAAATAAGTGGAAACATAGGTATGTAAACACGCATAGCAATAAGAAAAGCAAGCAGGTAGATAAATATCATGCCTAAGCATAGTATGTATTCATAAAGGCACAAAATAAAGAAAATAAATAATATAGATAAGACAAAGTAAGGACAAACCCGAAGGTCCAATCAATTACAAATTGTCTTGGAACGGACCCTAGAGTGGCTGAGTTATACCCTGCCCCCGAAAACACCGTTACAACTTGATATATTATATAGTTTTTGCTAGTTGACATCCATACCTATATCGATCATTTTGTAACATGGGATCTTTTATTATCGTTTTTTGACAATTTCTTGTACATATTACTTGATCTTGTATAGCAGTTAGGAATTCTTCTATTTCGAATAAATGACCATTATTAACCACTTGAAGCTTGGTTGCCAGTATGGTTTTGATTCGACAAATGTAGGTATTTGTTGCGCATGCTTTTTACTTTTGTAGTATTATTTTCTCCGTTTAGCTTCATAGGTGATTTTGAATCTATTTGGCATATAACTTTCTGCATGTTAAAATGGTTACATTCTGAGTGACGTTATCTGTTGTTCTATAAGATTTCTAATATCTAATATTCCTATTTCACACATTTTGCTTGGTAAAGTCAATCTCTCTATGGCTAATTTTCAATTTTATCATAGTTGGTCTCTTACTTCTTTGAAGATGTTTAATATCAGTATATGTCCAATTCATTATTCCAAAGCAATAGTTTAATATTAGAATAGCATATGTATTGGTAGCATTTAATGAAGCTTTCATAATCATTTTTAGTCTTTTATTACGTTCTATTCTTATATTTTCTTTAACGATTGCATGGTTTGCTTGGCATAAGATGAATTTGTATTCTTGTCATTTGCTTTTATGTGCTTGTAAGGTACTGAATTTACGTAATCCAGTTTTCTTAGATATGTTATTGGATAATGTTTCTACAGTAGTGAGCAAATTTTTAAGATGCATTCGAGCAAACCACTCCCGGGCCGTTCGTTCAATCATAGCATTCTCAGAGTACACTTCACAAATATTTTTTTTACAGCGTTTTCACCTTTTTTATAGTAAAATAGCATTATATAGCTTATTTCTTCAGATATTTCACTCATTTTCAAATCAATATAACCACAGAATTAGAAAACTATCTGCACAAAAAATGTAAGCTGAAATGACATCTTTTAAGCACACGTCCATTTGACACAATCAGGTGCGTGTTGTCCGATATATAGGCATCAACACCATCCCTCGGAAAAAACCGCGGAGAATTGTCAATACGAATAATACCACAGGGAGGCGAAATTACTGAAAGGATATTTACGTTTTACAATATATACTACACAAATATAGGATCATCCATTTAGTGGTTTATTTTTATTTTTTGTATTTGTTTATACATAAGATGAGCAGATAATGAACAGTCGATACAAACTAACGTGTTAAAGAAAAACAGTTTAGCTGGGTTGTGATGTAGAGAAAAGTATAGAGAGTATACATAGAATGAGGTTACATGCTTATAATAGAAATAACCTAATTTACCCTAATTTACTTTAACAAATTAAATTTAAACTAGCAACAGGTATATAATCTTCCTCGTTCAAAACTTGTTAAATTGGTCAGAAGTAACCGATGTTCGTACGGAGGTAAGGACTTGTTAGCCCTCAACACGACAATCAGAAGATATTGTTTTTGGAATGCTTCAATCATATCGATATAATAATGGTAATTGGGAGATCAAATAACAGATGCGTATTCAACTAGTGGCCTTCCCAGTTACGTGTATTCAGAAAGTAGACGTAAATAAAATTCACTTTTGATTGAGATTTGCAGCCAATTTTTTTTTAAAACATTGCTTCGACTTTACTATTATATGTACAGCGTACAGAAATTATTAAAACTTATTACGAAAACTTTGGACCCATGTTTACATTTCGTGCATGCGGGACGCAGCTCATATTTGGTTGAATGACTTTGGTGTAAAGAAAATACATCTAATGTTCCGAAAGGACCTTTATGTTTTTGATCATTAAAACGGCATTCAGTTACCGTGAATGGAAAGCGCTACAAAAAGGTGATATTGTTTAGTCCAAGTATCTTTATTATAATTTACAATTCAGTTAATGTTAAGTTCATTTGAAATATACACATTTTATTTAATTTATATTCAATTGACTTTAAATGTCTGCATTTACTCAATATCTCATTTGCTTCGCACATTCATGTTTGGTTGAGTGTGCATTCATTAACGTTTACTTGTGCACGCGCTTGCATTTGCGTATTCATGTTTGTGTGTTGGTCTGGTTGGCATAACTGACCATAGAAAACGATATCATAAAATTGCATAATCCAGACCTTGAAGTGTGTCGTCGTTGTTTATATTAATTTGCCTATGTTGCATTTTTGTGACACACTTCAAGTTCCTCATTTTCTTTGGAGTAAACAAACGCAAGAATGCAAGTGCATCATTTTTATGCATTAATTAATTGTGCTATAATTCTACGTTAGTTTATAAGATTTATAATTTATATATTCATAATTTATCTTTAAAATTTGTCTTTGTTCATTTCAAACATTGATCGTTATTTTTGTTATCTTAGAGGCTCTTCCAGTTCCAAGTGTTGGAAGAACCACCTGCAATAAATTGGTACGACCAAGATGCACCGTCTGGTCGGTTCATACCAACCAATTAGATACTGACACCATTTTATCAGCTAAATAGACGGTGCAACACAGTACACCCTTCGGACTATTTAGTGTCCATCTTGGACACGCTAATAAATCAATTGCAAAGAAACCATAACACAACATTCTGGTGACTCCCGAAACCACAACAGTTATGATAACTGAATTTTTTTTTTATCAAAAAGTATTAGGTGGACCGGATAGTGTGGTTTTTTTACACTGAATTCAAACAGATACATTTTAGCCAAGTTTTTATTTTTAATCAATAACATAATCACCCTCGTTATCAAAAACGTTTTCCATCCAGTGCGCAAATTTTCAATGCTGGATCAATGAAAATCAATAGGTTTTTGAGCAAAGTATCTGGAGATGGCATTTTGAACGTCATCTAAATTCTCAAATTTTTTGCCACTTAAAAAATGTTGTAGCGATCGAAATAAATGAAAGTTCGATGACGAAATATAAGGCGAGTGTGATGGGTAAGATAATACCTCCCATCTAAATTTATCAATTTTTCCCATGGTTTGCTTTGCGCAATGCGGTCTTCCATTATCGTGTCGCAATATAACACATTTTTGCTGATAATCGCTAAACTCTTTTCAATTAAAGATGGATTTACTCGATCCAATTGTTCACACACATTCACAGTTTGTTCAGATTTTAGCACTGAAAAAGGAATGGCCTCTCGAATACACCATCAAATATACAAAAACATCGTTTTGGAATGTAAACCTGGCTTAGATGTACTTCGTGGCGGTTCATTTAGAGAGCACCTGCCTTTTGTCTTTTGTATTATCATAAAGGACCCATTTTTGCAGTGATGGAGCGATCAAACAACGCTCCTGCGTTGATTATGGGAGACCCAAACACCTGCTCTGCTTACTTTATCAATTTGCTAAAATGTTCTTGGATGGTCGACCAAAGCTGACTAAGAGTGTTTGGTCTTTCCTCGATTGTCTAACACGGATTTGCCTCCGACCTTAAGATGTCGTTATCTAAAATTTTTGCTCTTCCTGATCGGTGCGAGTCAGAAAGATGGAAATTATCGGATAGAAAACCACCTTGGTCATTGAAGAAGGTTTAATGCGGTGGATAAATTTCGGAAATTTTTCTGTTTACTACCCTTGTGAAACTCAAAGAGCATATAATGCGTGATATGGACCTCTTCTGGCATTTAGCTGGCCATTTTATAATAAACTGCAAAATTAATTTAAGATTGTATAATTTATGAGTAACCTAGTCAGTCTAAATTTAAAATGTCTTTGACACGTACACATTAGGCTGATAAATGACTAACGAATATCGACATCCGCAGAAACGACATTAGACCAAGATTATATTGGAAACATATACTTGTAACATATATTTGCATATATATACTTTTATGTGTTTCGTGTATTTATCTGCCATTCTATAAAATTGTAATTCTCACGTATATACTTTAGTCTCACCAAATTCTCATACATTGATTATGGGTGCAAGAGGCTTGTAGTTCCTTTTTTGTGAAAAAAAAAAATTTAATAAATCAAATATGACGACATCATATGGGACGATTTATATGGGATGATTTATAGCGACCTTCGCAGGATTATTAATAATGAATTTATTTTAAATTTAAAGCCGTATATTGCTAGGAACGAATGATAAATATATATATAAAAAACTGCAAAACCTCATATGAAGCTTCCAAGAAAGTGCAGAATGTTTGCAGAAGTTAGCAGTATACAAAAGATTTTTGATCTGATCATAAGCGAAAGAGTAAATATGCAACAACATATAAATGCATTTAATAATACGACTGAAAAGTTTGTTGAAAGTCGGATCAACATGCAAGATAAGCTTTTAGTTATAATTCTTTTATCAAGCTTACCAAGAAGATGTTGTCGTTGCCATGGACACTAGAGATGAATTGCCAAAAGAAAAAGAAATTTTATATGTATGCCCACAGGACAACTTACTTGTCTTTGAAATGGCGGATAGTAAACTGTACACCCTAGACCTATGTCACCCTCATTTTGGTAACTTAAATAAAAAAAGCCCATCTAAAATGTAACAAAAATGGTAACAAATGTTGTCTTCATGTATGCTGGGAAAAGCGCAAGTATTACTTCTTCCCAGAAAAGGGGAAATGTCTCACAAAAAAAATATTAGAACTAATACATTCTGTCGTTTGCAAAACCATAACAGTTAGTGTAAGATCTGTGGGTTTACGTATTTTGTGAATTTCACAGAGAGTAGGTCAAGCCGCATATTTACTTATTTTCCAAAGTAAAAACCTCAAGATCTCGAGAAGTTTACGATGTTTAAACAACTAATGCGGAACCATACCGAACATCATATCAAAACATTTCAAAATGATAATAGTGGAAAATATATTATATATATATAAAAGGTTACTCCACAATAAAATTGGTCTGCTCAATGTCCAGATCGTAGTTTCATGGAAATGGCAAGAACAATTACGAATTATCCCAATACATGTCGAAGTTTATGAGCAAAGACGATAAGTGCTAAATCTTACTTACGGAATAAATGTTCCACGAAGCTTTTTGGTGACAAGATGTCCTCTGAGATTTGGTATGGCAGAAAACAAAAAGTACATCGTTTGACGAATTTTAGACCAAATGCATACGACACTAAACTAAAAATCCAAAGAGAATCTCTATATGGAAGGATTCTCTATAATGGTTGCATATTCGTTACTGTCTAAAACATATCGTATGTATGACAAAGAGACAAATAGAATAATCGAACGACGGGACGTAGTGCTCGTTGATAACCTATGCAACAAAAATAATAGTGAATATGAAGTTTCTGATAAGCAATATGTATTTCGATGGCATGGGAAACTCTGTAACTAACAAAAATAATTTTCAAAGCAGCAATCGAAATATGTGAAACTCTAATGAACATGTAAGTGATAACGATGATGGACAATTGAGCATAACAGACTCCGAATCAGAAGTAGAGGGAGAGAAATTAAGAGGTCCTGGTAGGCCACGTTTGATTCGTAGTAATAAGCCTAGAAGACTTAGAAAGTTGTATAATGAACTAAATAGTTTATTTAAAAAGCGTATACCCCAGACAGTTGAACAAGCACTTTGTAGCAAAATATAGAATTCACTAAAGAAAATTAAACGTGGTTACTAGTCGATCTTTCTACAGGGAAATACGTCATTGGTTCTAAATTGGTATTTGCTTTAAACCAAGGGAGACAAAGCGATTCAAAGCCTACATTACTATAAGAGTGTTATTGGCATTAGCAATTTAAAGGAATTGGATTTACATCATATTGACGTCACAGCGACCTACCTCAATAGCGAACTTTATGATTAAGCCTACGTGAGACAATCTAAATGCATAGTAAATGGTAAATATCCTTAAAAGGTATTAATATTAAATAAATGGGTTAAGGATTAAGAAAATGGAGTGAGAGAGAATGAAATCATAAACTTGATGATGTTCTCAAGAAATCTAACTTCATAAAATGTCCAAACAAATCTTGCTTGTACAAAACAAACCGGAATGACGATATAATTTTAATCGCAGTGGACAATATTTTATTTGCTTACAAAGGCGAAAAAGAAGTGTTAACCGTAAAAACGCAGATTGCTAAAGAATGTGGAGTGGAAGATAAGGGAGAAGTGCGTCTTTTTTTCGGCATGGGAACAGACAGTGATGAAGACATAGGTGCAAGTCCCATAAGCCAGGTTAATTATGTACACGAAAAGTTCAATCATTTTGGAATGAAATTATGTTACGACGCCTTTATGTCCAGGCTTTCAAACTAAGTGTACATATAAATGCAACAGTCTATCTCAAAAAGGATACCAATCTGCAATAAGAGATTATATGTACTTCGTTCTAATAACAAGACCAGACATACAGTGATTCACATATAAAACACAAGTCGGCTGTAAGTCAAAATCTGCGTTATCTGATTAGTACCAAAGATTGGATTTTATATTATGTGCCGCGTGGTTAACGGGCCAATGATGATGCTGGTTAGGACGAGTGTTTTAATGGTTGTAAATCATTTACGGATTTCGTGTCTTGTCTTAGAAAGCGTACGGGAACTACAGAACAATTCACAGTTGTAGTCAACAGTACTAAAGCCAACTACATGGTATGAACCCATGTGTAAAATAATAAAAAATTCAGCTTATCTTTTATTGTTTAGGTTTTATTAGAAATAAAAAAAAAAACGTTCATCTGATGACTGTATATGTGTCTAGTATTATAATAAAATTGAATAAGAAGGAGAGAGATTAAGAATAATACAAACAATTACAATGCTGTTGGCCTTTTGTCTGCTTTCACTGACACTGTAGCTGCCTTTGTAGGTGATTTTGCTGTTGCTATATCTTTTATTGTAACTATTCTTTGTAAAGTTTATCCCTATTGCTGCTGTCGTCTTTGTTGCTCTTGATGATGATTATGTTGTTGTTGTTGTTATTCTTATTGGATGGGTTTTAATTTTCGTTGTTGCCGTTGTTATAGTTGTAGTTGCCACTGATTTTGTTAGTTGTTGTTGTTGATGGTAGTCTCGTCATTATGGTATTGTAGTATCCAGTATGTACGTAACTGTATAAATGAATTACTATTTCTGTATTTTCATTGTTGTCGGCAACTGTTATTGTAGTCATTAAGGTTGTAGTGGTAGTTGACTTTGATGTTATTTTTATCTCTAATAATAGTAATTTTTATTATTGTTAATTATAATTATATTATATTGGTATATCGGCGACCGGGAAGTAGGTATGTAATACCTGTTTTGTTGAAATGTGGAAGATGAAACTATACACCTGGTTGATAATATGTTCCCAAAAGAATGAGGTGAAACCATTTTCTAAATTTTTTTTGGAAATTTTTATTTCGACATTTTTCAAATATAATCTTTTGTAAAGCGTTGAGCTTAATGTGTATGTCTTTTGTTTCCCTTGCATTCCGAAAATTTCGTTTTCTGGAATTGCTTAGGGGTCACTATGAATTTCAGAGTCTGAGCATACAGAAATAATCACAAATCACTTCTGAACTTGCTTATATGTAGTTTTTAATTTTTGTGCACGACCTTTAATTTTAAATTTATAGTTTGATGATAGAAAGGCAACGACTCACTCGTTTTACCTTTCTTCTTTTCCTTGCCTGGCACTCGATATAGTAAAAATCTTACTCAAATGATGTCAGAGTCTATTAACATTTTTAGTCAATTTTGAGTTCGCCCTGCTGTCATAGCAGATTTTTACTCTTCATAATTAGACTCTTAGCTGTGACAATTGAAAAGACGAGACTAATAATCTTGCAACTATTATATTTTTTGCCAAATTGAAAAGAAAGGCCATATACTTCTTCATCATTTTAATTTATATCGTTCTTTATACACTTTTCCTTATTACTCTATGCTAGTAACTTTAGCTGAAGTTGCACTTTTATATTTTGCCTTCGTAACTGCACATTTTAATTATTGTATTTTCTCCTTACTTATTTTGCATACATATTTTGTTTTCATACTTAAATATCATTATTCTGTAATACGCAAGTTGAACGTTGCCAATTTCCTAAAAACATAATTGTATTATCCTAATAATGTGTAAACAGATCGATAAAATGATGGGATTTTGTCGGTCGTCTTATCCAGCTTGCACTAACCGTTTTGTATTCTAGTTCTAAAGGTACCTTTTAGTTACAAGTGCTAAAAGGGTACGCTGAAACAATTAGTTTGAATTCAGATGCAACGTCTGATTGATAACCGCTAATGTTCTTGAAATAAGAATTTGATCACCAGTTTCGTAATATTGATATCATCATGATATGAGAATTTGTTCGCAATTTCGTAATATTATTATCAGGCTGAACTAACGACTCGTCCACTAATTTTGCAACATTGGTGACTTGACCACTAATGATTACATTTTGGCCAAAAACATTTTGCATTTTGACTTTAACATGCAACAATTCTTTCTGTAGATTCATTACTGGAGAAGAATTTACATTTTGGAGGAAGGTCAGGCGCAGGCGCTTCAACTTTTTTCCTCATACTTCTCTATTGCTTTTTACATCTTTATTTATTCAACACATGTTTGTTGGAAGAGTTAGACATGCGGTTTGTTGGAAGAGTTACTTCGTTTACAATAGGTAGAATTCTGGAAGATTGTATCCTGAGAAGTTATGATTCCCTCGGGGATTTCTGTCAATTTTATCATGGCTAAAGTAATTTACTTTCATTTCTACACACGATTACTGAACGTGAGACTTTGACTGTTAGTCAAGGTGACTTGTTCACGTTTCGCTGTTAATCTACATCGATATGCTGTGGATTTCATTTTGTAACCCGTGGCAGAGTATATAATCACTTTGGGAAACTTTCAAACATTATCCTTGCGGTTTAAGCTTTCATCTTCAGCATCACAAGAAATAAACAGAATTTATCTTTCAAACAAATAAATAAATTGGTCTTCTTCTAAACAAGGGGCGAAAATAGCAAAGATAAATAAAACAAAATCTAGTATTTGAAAAAGCTTGTTGTTCGGTTCATAAATTTAACAAGAACAGATTTTTGATCAAATCAATAACGGAACTGCTCAACATGTAGCGTATCATTTGCGAAAATATACAACGAATAATCTGCAAGTTTAAAAACAATTCTGCTGTTAGAAAGAATAAAACTTTCTACTTCGAAAAACGTTATCGCTTTCTTTCTGATGAACGAATTTGAAAAAACTGACAGCAAATTGAGGATATTAGGATGACGATCAACCTGATACTGATTATTTCAAAAATCCATATTTTAACCGAATTCCATCATTGGTACAAGTGTATTTGGATATTTTCCAAGCAGAAGAAGCAGATTTATGGAAGGAAATGTACTCTACGAAATAAATGATCCTTTTGGATTATACAATAATCAGTGAAATGAACTAAACAAAATCCTCTTAGTCAAGGACGTGATTCAAGTGAGGAAATAATGTCAGTAAACGTTTCGTCACATGGGCTGATAATCAAGATCTCTTGTCGTTGTTGTCTGGAGTTAAAACAAATAAACATCAATTATTTTATAAGGCCCGCATTGACAACCTCAATAAATTATGGAATCAATTAGAAAACTTATATGATTGTGCATGGGAACAGTTGCCAAACCCATTGCTTCTGCTCTAAGTCACGAGAAATGTGATAAGCTGAATGCGGTGATCTTTGAAACATTACCGAGGCTTCTAATCACGTCCAAATATCAAATGAATTCTAATTAATCAAAACAACCCGCATATACGCCAAATGACTTAATGCACATTGGGCCAACCATTCAAACCAATCTATTTTTAATACGTATCGCATTCCATGATCTGTTTTCACAAAACATATTGAAGAGATGTACCGACAAGTTGTGTTGCATCAAGACGATAATCGGTACCAAAAAATTCTCCGAACATCAGCTCCCATACGATATTATCAGCTCAACATTGTTACCTAAGACACTCAAGTTACCCCATTTATCTTCCGTTGAAAGATGGTGAAGTGATGGCATGTCTTTTATGCACAAAATCACGCGTATAATCTCTAAAAAAAAAGTTTTACCGAGATTAGACCATTGTGCAGTACTTTTAGCTGCAGAATTGTCACATCGTCTTCGAAAGGATACGAACCTACCAGTTTTCTTATATACAGATTCTCAAACTGGGCTATCGTACATAAATTCCCAACCATCTTCGTTCCAGACATTTATTGGTAATAAGATATCACATATTCAATTGTTATTTCTACCTACGCAGTAGTCATATCATTCCAAAGGATAACCCAGCAATTAATCTTTCAAGAGGATTATCAGCAAGGGCATTGTAGGAATGCCATTTATGGTTTTTGCGACCGTTATTTCTGCGTGGGAAGTAAGAATGTTAGCATGCAAAATTCCTACCACATCTACAAATATCCAATAATGCACGAATGCAACCATGGTATTAACAACCACAAATAATTCAAGAAGTGAAGATAGCCCACGAAGATAACCCATATGCTTAAGGGTTTTGTTTTCGCTAAAAATATCTTTGCTTAGTTACGGTTTATCACGAAGTAAAAAAGTAAATAAGTAAAATAAATATCGCAATTGAAAAATATTAGCACATACGAAACAAACGTTTAATTACAATGACAAATAAGCCGCCATGGTAAAAAGGAATTACTTTCTCCACGACCTAGTAACTTCCTCAATTTGAAGGAAGATAGTTTTACGTCTCCATGAGCCACTCCTCGATGATTGAAAAGTGGAAAAAGTTTTTATACTAATTTTTCATGTTTCGAGTTAAGTGGGAATTCGAGCAACAGCTCTTTTAAATCAGTTATCCCAAATAAGAATCAAAAGTAGAACCAACTTTCCTATTCTAGAAGAAGGCCGGTCTATACGACAAAAGAAAGAAAATCTATTTAGAGATTATAGGTATTTTACTAAAATAGTATCAATATCAGGAAAGATTATCGATTACCTTGTAGGAAATTAAATATAAAATATAAATAAAATATGACGGATGCCATTGGTTTATTAGAAATTCCTCTGTTAATAAATTCTCTAGACCTAAGTTGAAAGCATTAACAGCTGAAGAACTTGTCGCTGTATGTAGTTATAACATATGCCAGTCAGAGCACTGATTTTCAGCGCGAGCTCAAAAGATTAGAATATCGAGGACAAATTGCGAAGCACAGTCGCCTTTCCGGTATGTCTCCCTTCATAGGCAACAAAGGAATCGTGCTGGTGAAAGTACGATTAGAGGACTTTACTTTACCTTGTTATACGAAGCATCCAATGCTTCTTTCATACAGGAAAATTTCTGTGAAATTATCTTGTGAAAACAAATATAGTAATTGACAAGAATTATTACGAATATTAGGACATAGATTCTAGCTAATAAAAAAAAGATATCGGCAAGAGCAACGATATAAAAGTGCTCAAAATGTAGTAACGCTCGTTCGAGATCATGTGAACAAATAATGGGTGGTCTTTCACAAGCAAAAGTTACACTTGCAAGACCCTTAATCAATGCAAGCGACTCCTTTGGTCCACTATGGATACATTATAACTATTGAAAGAAAGCGGTCAACAAAGGCGTAAGTCGCAATATTTTGCTACTTTGCTTCACATCGAACTCGTAAATGATCTATGAAACTCTGTCAAAACATCCACCGTGACAATGAAATAAATTTCATTGGTGCCAGCTGATTCAATCTTCTCTGAAAATGGGTAGGAATCAATAGTTTTCCCATGCAGCTCAAGGGGAATACAATTCCATTTTATTTCACTCAGGTTTCATCATTTTGGAAGAGGGTGCCTTAAAGTCCTTCTCACGTAAGCGCCTTCTCATTCGAAGGATCGCTTCGCTTCACTTACTTATGTGGAGCTCGAAATTGTAGCTGTAGGGATAGACGCTATAGGGAAGTACCATTCTTCGCCACCTATATATAATAATATTTCCGATATATCAGTATCGACGCCTGGCCAGCTATTAATTGGCGATTAATTGCATTGCTTCTTATTGAGCACAGTTCAGAAGCTAATTCAAAGCAACCGCAGGCTACTTCAGATGAAGATGCATCTCCAGATATCGAAATAGAAATTAAAAGAATGTCCCCGTATACTGCTGATACTTCCCATAATCCTAAGAATCCAAATCAGTAATCGAAACCTTGGGAAAAAACTAGGAATCCTCTTTGAAGAAATAGTTTCAACTGCAATATCCACAAATCAATGGAATCTATGTGTACACTACAATCTATTATCATATTGGGCGGACACGGCGGACATCTTTGGAAAAAAGGGGATTTAAATGCATCATGTCTTAACATAGTAGAACCTTTCCAATTTGTGGAAGTTCCATTAAATCAAGGCGACAAACTATAAAGCAAATCGTGGAGCAGAAGAGCTGCTGTTAATTTGTCGAAAGCTTTTATCATTCATTATTTTCCATACTTGATTCCGAACACACTTAGAAACTGTCGTTAAAAATCGCAAATCTGCTAGGAAACGATTACTTCATGCTACAGCTTTTAGAGGACCAAACTTAGGCTGTTAATTCTTGAATTAACATCTTTAAACAAAGTCTGATATTTGCTAAAGTCAACTTTGATATTCTGCGAGAAACGATGATCGAGATAAATAAAAAGGAAGACACCATGCATGAAGAATTATACAAGATCAAATCAGCTCAGCTCTTCAAATTGCGTTTTATGCAGCTTTCATGGTCATGTTGGATTTAACATAACATTACCACTAATAGGCCATGACAAATTTAGTCTGTATAATATAATTCCTTGCTGCATAAACAGTACTATAATAATCAAAGAAACATGCAGTCCTGTCCTAGTCATAACCACCATCAAGTACACTATGTTTTGGTTTCATCATCCCAACGTAAAACTTGTGATGTCGTAAGCCGGGAGGTATTCATAGTCTACGGCCTTCAACTGCAATGCAGCCTTAGCGCAGAAAATGTTCGTATGACATTAACTTGTTTAATGAGGTCACATATCAAATTGATTTCTCTAAACGCTTCCAATCTCATACTCACTCATAAAAATCAATGTGTATGTGTTATGAATTGCGCAAGGTACGGCAATCTTCGTCAAGGAGATCATACCAATGTACCTAGGAAGTTCCGGTTTATTAACCATTAATCCAGACTGCATCCTTAAACATCACTTCATCTTTGCATAAGGTCAACAATTAATATTTACAACACTAATTTAATTCTAAATGAGTCTTGGAGAAATCTCGGAATTATCATATCAAGATTTCACAAAATATAAGCTCGTCAAAAGCATCAGTTACTCAGCAACGTCAGATCAGTACCCAACACAACTCATCGAATTGTCATCTACGTAAGATAAACTAGAATCAATAAAAAACTCTGAAATTCAACATCGCTTCAATTTAACACATGGTGTTAGTACTCCCCATTAATAATCACAAAGCTGCCGTTGTCATTGTTTTATGCAGAATTTTTTTACGCAAAAAGTGATACGCTACAGTTTGAGACATCTAATCAGCACACACAACGACACAACAATGGACCACCGCCTATACCGACTTCTCAAGAGAGTTTCACGATTTAAATTTTAACGAGCTCCAAAATGATGAAAATTTGTTGACCGTCGATCAACGCGAGAGAGCATGTGCACACCGTGGCTGTGTACTTGTTCACTAATTTAATTTACCTATATATCATTTCTGTATCGTTCTGTAAACACTGTATGCTAGTTGCTATAGCTGAATTGCCACTTTTTGATTTTGTCTTTAAACTTCACATTTTAATTATTGTATTTGCTAGCATATTATTTGTTTAGCTGAACTTGCATTTTACATATTTTTTTTTCATATTTAAATATCATGATGCTATAATAAGCAGGTTCAACATGCTCTATTTCCTAAAAAGATAATTGTATGAGCCTAATAATGTGTAAACAGACTGATAAAATTGAGATTATGTCAGTCGTCTTAACCAGTTTGAAATAACCGTTTAGTTTAGTTCTTAAGGTATCTTTTAGTTAAAAAGGCTATAAGGTTACACCAAAGTTATAAGCCTCAATTCAGATGCCATATCTACACTGGTAACAAATAATGTTTTTTCTATTCTACAAACACATTAACACTCTCAGTGCTCCCGGGTATTGCTTGAAGTGCGTGGCAACTTTTTGTCTTTTCAACTTGTTAGTCTCATTAGCTTAGGCCAGTAGTTATTCTTTTTTTATTTTGGCTAGAATTGTAAACCAGGATATCCTTTATTTAAATTTATTGTCTCTTTTGCGCTACTCCGTTTTTTTTTTCTTTCACATACACTTTTTTTGATATGTGCTGTTGTTTCTGCTGTATTGCTGTTCTTTACATACATTCATTTTTTATTTAGCTCATTCTTTACAGTCTTCTAACCCTGGCCTCTATTCCTGCCTATATAATTTCGTTAGTATTAATTTCGTTGATGCATTTTTTCAGTTAGCGCTGGACCTAACACAGGCATTGCCTATATAATTTCGTTAGTATTAATTTCGTTGATGCACTTTTTTAGTTAGCGCTGGACCTAACACAGGCATTTATTCTCTTATTTCAAATGAATTTTTCTTGGCCACTCTGCTAACAGCCTCGGGTTTTAACCGGTGCGTTACTTGTTGATTATGTGGCCGATACCGTCATCGAAATGTCCTGCTATTACTGGTTGGTGTTACTCTCGAGAACTCGTATTGTGTCAAGACACGCCCAGATAATCCGTATGAAAGCATTAAAAAGTACCTTTTGACAAAAGTTCCGTCTTTTAACTTAAGTGCTGGTAGAGATTTCCACTCTACATGTCAAACTATGTCGTTCTTCAAAATTGTATGTTCTCCCCACTAGAGAAACGAAGGTATATCTTAAGCGTCTCCTTCTTATTTAAGTTAACGATATTATTCACTCAACGTCTTTATTAGGAGATATACACTGCAATGTTCGTAATCTTTCTTTCAAAATGTTTTCGTTCATAAAATTCAACCAATGTAGGTATAATTACGAACTTCTCAACCTGTTTAGGTTCCTTGTGGCGGTTTTTAAGATATATATTAGCCAAGCTGAAAGTTATAGGCGAAAATTGGAGGATATTGTCGGTGTTTCCTGAGGTTGTTTTAGCTTTCTCTATATTACGAGCGTGTACGTGAACAGATCAGGTGCATTTTTAAACCTCATCCTTGACTGATTAAGGAGTATTTGTGCCATTTTTCAGCTTCCCATCCTTATTTTTGCGCCTGTGACGCCTCACAAAATTTACTCGTCTAATTGACGGTTCTTCGTAAACATAGGTATACAAATCTACTGCTAAAGTAAATGTGTCCCCTATTATTGGTTGTCAAATTGGTACAAATTTGCACCGGTCGAAGGATGCACTCCCAGCTCCCAGCTCGGATCTATGCGAGCTGCAAATATGCTTTTGTGCGAGAGGTGTATATTTGTATATTTATGCATAGATTTTATTCATTTTATTCTTTCTTTATTTTTCGTACTTTACAAAAGTGTGTCATAATGTTAGCATTATATTTATTTTTACGAGCGTACTTTATTCGGCTTTTAGTTTATTGTAGCTGAATTTCATAAGCAAATATTAAATATGCAATAAGTAAATATAATAAATGAATTTTTATGTTAGAGTATGTTACGACTATACTCTAATTAAAAACCTTTTATTCTGGTGTATGGGTCATCTATGCTGGACTTAGAAGTTATTGCATTTGATATACACAATCTTCTAAGTCATAAGTAGATAACTTCTAAAATTAAAATGTTTTATATTACGAAAAAATCTGATTTTGATTTAACTGAAAAGCTTACTACATGCCCCATTTGTACAAGGTTACTTAGAGCTGAGTTTCTAACACATAATTTAATTCTTGTAGATCATTGTTGACCGAAATACTGCGACTCAGACAATATAAAGTGGCGGGAAATTTAAAAATATAAGTATATTAATGGATTAACGGATTATACTAAAAAATATTACTACCTAATTTCAGAGATATAACGGACAAGATAAATCTATTCATTTGTGAAGAGATGTATACTTCTGTAATGAGAAAGTCGTCAATTTGTTAGAAATAATAAAAATAATATGATTATGATTTATTGATGTAGCACATAGGCAAAAATAACATGTTCGATGTGTACAACCTACAGCGTTTTTTCTTTTTAAGGGCAACTATGATTATAATTCTAAGCAAAATTTTTTACCTCCCCTATCATCTCACAGCACACAGTCCTGTTTGTGATCGAAATGTTCTTGTGCAAAGTTAATAAATAAAATAAGATGTATTATGTTGTAGCTATTAACTTAAATAAATACATAATGATAATATAATATAAATAAGCCCTGTATACAATAACTCATTCGTGATATGAAAAATGGGATAAAATGTGTCAAGTATATTAATGTAAGCAAATAAAATTAATAAATATAAAAATAAAATAAGTAAATGAGATAAAGTTAAACATAATAAACTTCAACATTATTTCTTTTTATAATACAAATTTTTTTCATATTTCTTGGTGTGAACATTTTTACTGAAATTTGTCGAAGCATTTCGCAAACATAAAATTTTGAATAGAAAAGAAACCATATTTGCAACATACATATACACTATAGCGCAAATATATACATAAGAAAAGACAAGAACGTAAACGTAATACGCGTAGATTTACCAGCATATGTTTTGATATTCCGTTTGTTCGGTCAAAGCGATATTTGTTAAGATGAATTTGTAGTTCGTAGGAAGCATTCATGGAATCACTAGATCAATCTGAAATGAAAATTGCATAAAGTATAGGACTTAGAGCACGTCCCTGTGGAACTCCATCTTCAATTTAATATGAATTGGATCTGCCATTTTCAACTTTAATATAGAAACGTCTGGAGTTGAAAGCAATTCTTAAAGTTTGAAAAGTAGCCCATCATGCCAGAGCTTATCGAAGGCCTTTTGCACATCGCCGCAATAAATTTCACTTTCCGTGGCTTCCCTGATGTACGAAACAACACGATAACATAGCTTAAAAGGCACAACTGATGGTTAGGATTAATAGGTTTTTGTTCTTAAGCTAGAAGAAGCTTTCGTAAATATATTTAAAAAAAATAACCAATGAATTAATTGGTCTATACGAACTGACAACAATTTCGGGCTTATTAAGATTAGGCACCATAATTATTTCTATGCATCCAAACGGTTGGAAAGTGACTCAATCTCAACATACTATTAAAGATTAATGATGGCAAGATGAGAGCCACACATATAATGAGAACGAGAGAGGAAGCTGTCACATAGCTGCTAATTAATACTGTTATTGATAACAGCCACAGAAAAGGTTCTTGAAATTCTCCTAATCTCAATTTTGAACAATATGTTAGAACAGCTATATATTTAGTTATCTTTAATAATATATATCTATATAGTAGATGATGTATTCTTCGTTTGAGCATGATAACCGTCTTAACAATAAGTTCAGTTATTCGTAGAACTTAACATTTTGCAAAAGTACTGCACTGGCGAAAAGTATAAATTAAAACTTATTAGCTAATAGTTTATAGCTAGCCAAAACCCATCTCAAACACCCTGTATCATTTCACCTACTACAATTCAACTTTACGAATTTAGTAAAGATTAGGAAATTTAGAAAATGATAAAAAATAAGAATTTATAAAAGTCATTGATGGGATTGTTATTAAATTTAATTAAAGTATTTCGAAAATTAAATCGATTGGGTATTCCGTGAGCCTTACCTCAAATGAATATGCCCGCTTATCACAGGTGGTACAATATATAGTTATAATGGCTACTAACAAAATAAAGCAAATTATACAGGCAAACAAAAAAGTATAATTTGATTTTTAACGACATAAATATACCGAAATGATATACTTTATTTAAATATCTTTATATATATATATATACGTTTATATAATATTTTAATATATCAATTGAATTGAAGAAAAAAAAAACCGTTATATTTTTTAGAACTCGTAAACTGTACTGTAACAGCCGTGGAATACCTTTGAGGTCTCTAAATTAATAGTAATCAACATTATTCTAGTGTCTTCAGATACTGTTGAACAAATTTTGATGTCACGGCAGTGCCTTGTGCATTTCAAATCAAATTGTAATACAAAACTGTTGACGTTAACTGAAGGGATAACAAAGCTGACTATTTTTAAGGCTGCTAATAATTCGGATGATGACAAAAAAATAGCGAACTGCCACATGCATGTAATTTCTAACAAAAAAATCAAACAATTTATAGTATCTTCTACCCTTCAAACGATTCTTGTATAATATCATTTCGATTCACGAGTTTTAACGCTTTAATGCATTTGTTGCTACACTTCTACATTCCAGTTACACCTATAATTAATTTTAAAATTTTAAGAAACTATGCGTTTAAGGGTTACGCCAATTTTAATAATTTTAAAACAATAGAAAAATGCGAAGTTTAAATATTGTTTCTTGATGGGAAAAGATGCCGCTGAATCTCGAAACAGGGTTAAAAATGTTACGGCAATTCTTTTTATGGGTAGTTTGCTGATTTTGAACGAAGATATAGACGCTGATGATACTGAACGCAATAAGTGGAAAGTGAAGATGGAAAATAAAGATATCCAAAACTAATGTGTTACTGTTTTGTACTTTATCTGGTTGTAATCCATTATTATCTACTTGCATATCTCAAAAGGATGCTGTAGAAAAAATAACTTAGATGAAATGTTAAGGTCATTGTGGAAACTGAAGCGTATTTTGAAACTCTTGACATATCGTCCCATAAAAATTGCATCGAAATATTAAAGAAGCGCCAAAATGACTATCACTTTTGCAGGAGATTATATTGCCAGATAAAGGGTTTAACTGTATATAAAATATGATTTTTCTTAATTAATTCCGGTGATATTTAATCGATGTATCATGTATTAATTCATTTAGCAATAGCAAAATTGCGCGCCTCAGATTACTTTCATAGTATCTCCCGTATTCGAAACGTCCAATAGCTGAGTTTACGAACTAGATAATATTTTTATAAAAAGTCAAAAAGGTGGGGAAGTGTAAGCAAAGTCAATGTAAACACAAAAGCATATGCTAAAACGAATTCAAAATTACCATGTTTCAAGTGAATGATATGGTAGACGCAAAACACTGTTCAATACCGATTAAACAAACTTGAGTTATAATAAATTGGAAAGACGAACTTTTCAATTAAAAACTTGCGACAATAAACGAAATGATATGCACACCAAATATTCATTTGTTAGCATGTAACGATCGATTACTTTTTAAGTAATCTTCTAGATACTTAAAAATAATAATGGAAACGAGGTATTGTGAAAGTTGGCAAAACTACTAAATTTGAAGTCTGATTGTAATATTATTTCGACATCTCATATAAGTCTTTAAGACTGGTTGGATGTAGTTGGTTGTAACAAAAATTTAATTTATAAAGAATATTTTTGGAGCACATTAAATGAGATAAAAATAATTGGTAAAAATTTATGGTGTTATTAATTAATATAAAATATATATGTAGCATTGAAACTATTAAGAAAAACCAATTCGAACTAACATTGAAATGGATGCAGCCAAGGAGACAGTGGCTTATGGTTCACCTTTATAACAAAAATGTGAGTGAAACATTTTATTTCACATTTTCATAATGCGATTCTAATAAATGATTTCTATTATCGCTTGTTATCAAGTTACCAATTTTCTTGATGATGTGTTGCGTTGTCTTGTTGTGTTTTGAACCATAGTGGGCTCCATAATTTTCGAATAAGGGAACTAAGACAACAACGTTGGAAATCTTGTTGAAAGTATCACACTGTAGTAAAATTTATTTATGCAAACCTCACCTTGTAAAATTTTTCCCTATAAAAAGTGAACTGCATATATGATGCAAATACAACGCCATAGAGGACTATACAATAACAATCGAGACATTACATTGAGCTTTTTATGCGAAAGCAATCGCGGTTTTTATGTTTTCTTTACTTGATGAGAGCGAATATAATATAATAGAACGCATAAACTAATTGATTTAAGTGAGACTTTGTAGATATAATTAATGAATAATAAACATAGTATGGCATCCAAATGACAATACGTAGACATCCTGTAATAAGTGAATGTAAAATAATATACCCCTAATATATCTGTATTATATGCATTTGTGTGAGACCATTTTAAATGCACGTTACAAGAAGCGATGAGAGAAAATCCTACTAATGAAGCGGAACACTTCCCTACAATATATTTTCATTTTTCGATCAAAGCTTTTTTATATATATGTGTATTTCTAAATAATTTCTTATGTATAGATTTAATAGCAGATTTATGCTTGAGTTTTTGGTATTTTACTTGCTATTTTTATTACAAATATGCTTATGTATATTGTATTTATATTCACATATATTATTTACATTTGCCCAAGGTTGTCGTTTTAGTTTTTTTTTTTAATTTCTAGTCGTGCCTTGTACACGTACTTATCTCTTACTTGTTTTGGTGACAAAGAGAACTCAAGCATAACTACTAAACCCTTACACACAAAAAAACTCTTTCATAATATTCTAACTAAAATTAACATAAGCATATTATTAAGTGAAAACAGTAAATATATGCGATAGTGCCGAGCGAAGGAAATAGTCGTTCCTGCACCCTCTGGGTAACTGTGTATTCAAGCAAAATTTGCAAGGCACTAAGTTTTGCTATATACCGTAGTTCTTCATTAGAATGTTTTTTCGTGACTTATGAACAGATAAAATTAAGCACTAAGGCTGGAAAAGCCCGCTCCCTAAGAAATAGATTAGAATTATTGTAATTATAATGTGGAGGTAACAAGCTCCACACTGTAAAATATAAGAAAAAATTCCCTCAAAACTTTAATTTTTCAATTACCTTTCTTTTTTGTAGTAATAAGAACATAGTTGCAACTACTAACACTGTGTAGACAATATCAGACAGCTAGAAAACTACTCAAAATTCCGTTCGAAAAATTTTGTAAGCGTTATTGAAATAACGGAAACACCGCCAAACTCAATGTTGTCAAAACTCACTAACCGTCTCATATTTCATTTGCATGTAGTAAGGCTTAAAAGTTTTAAGTGTGTGGTGTTTCGTACAATGTAGTTAAGTTATAACCAATAACTTCGTAATTAACGTAAAGGTAATGTAGGAGATTTGGTAAGCCATTTCTAAAACAAAATACAAGTTTTTGTTATGATTAAGAAAGTCGGAGGGTTGCCATTTATTTTGAGTAATCTCTTGCCATATAAGTGCAAATTTTCAATAAATGGACCTGCGTCAATCAAACTTTTCATGTTCATTTACCGTCCGAAAATATTACTTTTCGCTGATTTTTCGTCGAGAACTATTGAAAATTTTCAAGGGCTTTTTTAAAATAAGGTGTTGGAAGGGGAGTTATCGTGAAAATTATCCGATCCAATTGATTTACAAGAGGGCTCTTTCATTCATCAAAACAGTATATTAAACGGAAATTTAATTGACCAATATAATGCATACACCTGCACAAACTTAACTTACCGTTGTGAACTTGTGTGAACATTTTAATGGGGTAAAGTTGAGTGTTAAATACCCTACAGTATTTTCACTACTACAATCAAAATTTAAGATTTCGTTAAAAATAGGGAATTTGTCTCATTCAAATACTTACTTTTCAAAAAGATTTATCTGGAGAGATCTGAAATATGCCTAAGTTTACTATCGTCAACTTATTTAATTTAATCATTAATTGTTGAAAAGTGAGGGAAGATCCTAAAGTCTGACCCATGTCACCAAAATTTAGCAGAGTTGAATTTCTTCTTAAAGAGGAAGATTTGTTCATTACCTATTGTTATGCGAAATTAAAATTGATTTGTGGTACAATGGCTAATTTTTATTATAAAGCATGGGAGGAAGTCCAAAGAATTTAACAAATCTTCTGGTAAATAGCTTATTATTGTTGACCTATTTATGTCAGTGTGACCTAAATATGTCAGTGTGACTAATGTTATTGAAACAATTTAAAAAAATAAGCGGTAAGTCAAACATCAAAACAGATGGACATACGTCAGACAGACGAATTGACAAACAGACTTAAATTGCACTGAAACAATTAATGTCATAAAAAGTGGCTCAATTTCAAGTCTTTCTGCGGGTTTTGTGCATCCACATAAACTTACTGCAACCTTACCACAGCAGTGTATAAAAAGGTAAAAATACCAAAACAAATTCCTATAGGGTCATATGTTTATAATTTAGTAATACAATAATGATTCTGACAGCATTAACAAGTTAAATACGTAAATGTACGATGAAACAATGAAATATATAGGGCCACGCCAGCATTGGTGTCTTTAACTTTGTTAAGTTATTTTGAATAGATTTTTGAACACTCAACAATAGGCAACGATATTCAAGAAAAAGTAAATGTTTATTTCTTTGTGTATTTATTACTACATACATTTTTCAACATTTCAGAATACAAGGGATTTTCTAATATTTTTTAAATACCGTATATACAATGAAATGAACCGTAGATTGTTGGATCCCAATAGGATACATATGAAGAAAAACATTTCTAATAATTTGTTTAAAACCCAACTACGAAAATTATAAAATTTCTACAATAGTTGGCTGGGGATAACAAATTCTTCAATATATCTAACATTTTCTTTCGACGTGTGGTCAATAGATAATACTTAAAATAACTAATAAACTAAGTTGCTAAAAGTAACTGTTAATCTATCCAACTCACTTAAAGTAGTTGACATAAATATTGTTTATGTTGGGCACGTATTTTATACAAAATTTTAGTATTCGCGATGTACATGAAATGCTATGTGAAAATAAAAATTTATAAGCTTTCACCCACCCACTTTGTCATACCTTGCACTACTTGTTGCAAGTGTACATTACGTTTGCGCGGATATGTGAAACACCCAGAAGGATTTGAAATAGTCTCACCTTTCCTTGCATAAATCGACTCAGAATCATTGTCTAATGAGACATAAATATATCTGCCCAACTATTCTTTTGACGTTTGTCTTTGTGTTAATGCGTTCAATCTATAAGTCGTGACGGTGTATTTCGTTGAAATAGGGCATATTAGTATATTTTTGTTAAAGGACGAGCTCTATTGAAAATTGTTCCGATTAGATATTTTTCATGGTTATCCCCATTATAATTCCCCATTAAAAAATATACTACAAAAAGAAAAATTGCAATTTTTCCAAATAAAAGTGGAACATTTCGTTTCTATAATTCTACGATAAAAGTTAATCCAAGATAGTGACATCATATACAAATATACTTCATATAAGAGTTCTCATGAAAGTGAGCCTTTACATGACAACAAGGTCAAATTTATCGTATTTTATGACGAAAGTGTATGAAGAATTATACCAAGTCAAAGGATGTAGGAAATTTTATGGTCGGTCTTGCGCGAAAAGAAAGATTTACTTGCTTTTCATAAGTTTATTCTAAAGAAGAGGTTGAAGTTAATGTGCAAGTGTGCAATATAAGAACATAAAGCTTCAAACGAAATTAATTCATGAAATCGCCCAATTTGCAGTTATTTCAACTGCATTATCATTTTATTCATACAATTTAATCACACTGCCGAAGCTCCACAGAAAACATTAAAATCATCGCAGGCCTGTTTATGGTCGGTTCAGCGGACTAGCTGGCCGCTTTATTTCATGGAATATGATGATAGCTATGACTATTGCCTTAACATAAAGCGCTTATCCTGCTACTTAAAGTTTGGTTTTTTACATCGTTTCAGCAGTATTTTCTTTCATCCTTTATTGTTATAATATTTATCTTGTTAGCATCATCGTTATTACTAGTTGCCGTTAGTGTTGTTATTGTATCACATTCACCACTAAGAGTTAGTGTGTGGCCCTTAAAGTAAAATTTAATTTGGCAAGAGCAAAAAAAAGAAAAAAATTACCAACACAACTTCAGGTGACAAAAATATAAAAAGAGTATAAAGTCAGTACATCAATGAATTAGTTAGAAGATATATACAAAAAAATTAGCATAGTTTAAGGTAAGTGAATGTTTTCTTTTATGCGGTCTCTGTTTTTCGCGTTGATGCGGGCTGTTAATTCTATCTCTTTTTCCATTCAATGAATTCAATGAACAAATAGAAAATTAGGTATTTCTGTAAAAAATTTGTAAATAAATCTGCACTGTCAAATATTGAAAATGAAAAACGTTTAGGTGTAATGGTGATGTCATTGCCAAAACTAAATTTTGAGGTTCTCTTGACAAACCATTCTAAAAAAGAACATCGCAATATTAAAGGTCCTTTGAACGGATTGTAGCAGTGTGTGTGAAATTTTGTAACAAAAATATTTTTTTCTTATTGACTCCCGCGAATAGTTGGGCCATATATGCTCTGAAGATACTTCGAACGATCATATTTGGAATGTGAAGCCATATATATGATTGGGCATATTGTGATTACCCTTTTGTTTTATGAATTGCTATTATTCAAAATATAATAATACTCTTTAGGCAATTATTTAAAAAATAAAAATATAAATAGTTATATATGAAACTGACCTTCCACGTTTTCGAATATGGGCGCATGTTAACATGTTTTTCAAGAAAGCGTTTGTCTGAGCAAGTCTTACATAGTGTGCATGCCGGCGCAATCGAATATTTAAAAATTTTATATACATTATATAAAATCGGCGCAATCGAATATTTAAAAATTTTATATACATTATATATATATACATTATATAAAATTTCGGAATTAAATTTTTAATGAATATAAAAAAATGACGTAAGTAGCTGCGACCGATCGAATACGATCATGGTATTTGACTATTCACTATTGAATTTAACTAGGAAATCTCAAAGTTTGTATAGAAATCAGAGCGCAAGCGGCCTAATGAGCAAAGGAATTCTTTTACATGCTTCATGCAAAACAATTCGGGTAGTTTTCCACAATCGCAAGATTTAGACTGTTGGAATATAAATACTGTTTCTTTGCGCTGAACAGACGAAACTTAATTATTTTACTTGAACTGTATTCTATAAAAAGTGACAAGTACTATACAGACTTTTCAATCGACCTTCGTAAGAAAAAATTAAATTAAAATTTTTGTAGTCTATTCAAATTATTTCTTCTTGGCGGATATATTAAAAAACTGTCTATTGTTTGCACGAAACGCCTTCCGAGTTAAATAAAGAGAGGAATGCAACATTTTTTAAGATAAAACTTGAATAATTTCATTCCTAGCGCCTATAAGATTTTAAAAAGTTCTTTACATAAAATCGGAAAAATGTAGACCAAATATGAACTTGCCCCCTTTTAGTTGTCAACGGTAGTACAGTAATGGTTAGTAAATACCCGCGCGTCTAAGACTAAACGTTTGAATGAACATTAGCAGAATTGAATCCTTGTTCAAAATTGCAACATGTGCTGCGGCAGTGAAGTGACGAAAACTTAATTAGGTATAAATTTTTGCACGTGGGCTAATGTGAACTTCAATACTTCTATGAATTTATTTTTATGTCGTCGACGTCTACCTATTGAAAAAAAGAAAGATACACGTATCGTTGAATTGTTACCTCCAATTAAAATCAAATATTGATAGTAAGTTGACTGGTCATATTTTTACGAATATCCATATAAAAATTTATTCCCGGTGGTTAGCATAAAATCAGAAAATGAAATTTTTATATATAGTTTTTATATTATCAATGTATTGATTTGAAATAATCTAGTTGAAACGAATTATTAAAAAAATAAAAATTAAAAAATAATTAGTCATCATCATTAGTCAAAATAATTAGTCATTCAACCTCTTTCAAATGAAAATTTCAGCCCATATATGTGTACATTTGTACTAATGCATCTGAGTGAAAAGACACCATTTTTCAATTGACCATTACCTGAAAGTTTTTCAAACTCCTTCCTTACCGAACATTGCACTACTTTTTTCGTGTTGTGTGTTTTGCAAGCCCCCAAATTGTTGAATCGTTATTATCAAATCGAATTACAACGGTTGAAATTGGATTATTTCCATTTGTATTTATATGTGCATGCAATTTAAATGCCTTATATAGACTATATTTATTTATGCGCTTATTTTTTGTATTCTCACGCAACGCTGGTGATTTACTATAAATATTTTGGTTTAGCGAAACGTTAGCACCAGTTAACAGTAGATAAAGGTGGTGATGGTGGCTTGTGTGAGTGAACTGATGCTTAGGTTATCAACAGAAGCAGCAAAATAATTGTGATAAACATTTTCAACTGATGATAATAGCAATATATATTTGGACAGCCCCTTTTCTCTGTTTATCGGATATTTGGCCACAATTTTCCGAGAATAATCTATTACATTTTCCTGTTGCTTCGTCTTTATCTGATCTGCTTGATCGCATAACAAATTTTTTAAGTGCAAATATATTGTATGCCCATGCTTAATTGAATTTAAAGTTAGTTCGAACTCTATCAATGTTATATCTTGGCCATTTGAAAATTCAACAAGGAGTAATCTTCCTAACACTAAGATTTGGAAAAGCAATGTGGTGGGTACGACAAACGAATAAGGTGCAATCTTAAAAGATTTGAGTGTCTGGCTCGTAGTTCTGAAATGAAATTCAAATCTTATAATATTTGCTCTTTCAAACTCTATGAATTTTACTCTTTTCTTTGGGGTTAAAATTTTGGTATACTCCGATGTTTTTCTTTCGGCCGTTTCGAGCTTGACAACCATATTTTTATAATCCAGCGGTCGCTTAACAATGTTTAAAGCACTCATATATTTCTTTTTACTCAAAATACGTTCGGAAAATTCATGACCATGCATATTAATAAAATTATGCAGACGATCTTCATAATCATGCAGCAGCTGAAGTTGGTTTACATAGAATTCCAATTTTAAAATCAGACTTTCTACATTGTGTCACAACATGTCATCGGATTTGTGATGGTCATCGTCGTTGTCACCACCCAAATGAAAATCGTTATGGTCCAGATCCAAATCCATGTCGCCATCATCGTTCAACTCTAACGAATGTCGGTTACCAGGAGATAACGATGTGGATAATTGTAAGTGAAGACTTTGAGGACTTAGATGATTATTTCTACTGTTGCGATTATTGCTATTTTTATTTAAGAGGTTTCCATTGTTAGTATCATGTTTACTATTATGCTGATCGGCAGAATTTTTGACGTTAATTCCACCGCCATCGTCGTCTCGCCATTTATCCATCGAACGGCGACGAGCGTTCATGAAAAAATTTCCAACCGTAGTTGGTTCCAAACCTAATTGACGAGCAATAGTTACCTGCATTTCTTTGGAAGGTCGTTTAGTTTCCTGTTCATAAAAGTATTGATAATTTATTTTTTATTTCAAGTCCAGGTCATTGTAATATAACAAATTCCTGCTTACTTTAAATATCGCTTGCAAAGTACGTCTTTGCAAATCGGTAAAGACCAACCGTGGCTTTTTTGGTTGTGGCATATGTTCTATTTGAAGTGGCTCATCTTTTCGCCGAGATAGTGTCGTTACAATACCAGATATAGCCGTACCTAAAAATATATAATAGGATATATCTTACCACAATATACATGTGATTCAAATTCGTATGCAAAGAAAAAATACATGAAAGTGTTTGAAACGTTTTTATTACAACAATGGAAAGAAGAATGGAAAGAAAAATGTTCGCGTTATTTCAAACTTCAAGGAAGACAAAGCGTGTGACATCGTGACATTTGCAGTGATTTGCTAGGATGTGAATCGAAATTCGTCGTCAGCAAGTTTCGGAAGACTGGACACTCGAAAACGACAATCGCCACATCCGGCAGATAAAATCAATACCAGTCTCGTGCATGAACGACTTACGTACTTATTCAATTTGTGTGAAAAGTTTAGATAGTATAAACCAAATTTTTTTAATATCTTGACATCTAACTGTTACTATGGAACGCAATGGCATAGTAAAATATTGAAAATTAGTTAATTATAAGCGTAAGAGATTGACATATTTGGACTGCGTAGGTGTAATTATCGGATCACGTCCTATATAAAGTTTCTCGTGAGAAGTATGTCTTGATATGAAAATAAAATATAATATTTGGTATTTTATCACGAAAATGAAGGAAGAATTATATTAGACAATGTGCAGGGTTTTCATCGGCAACCTCGCCCGATTATAATCTTTTCGTTTGTTTTTTCATAGGTGCAGCGTTTCAGTTATGTCGCTTTGTTTGTAAGGGCTCAATCCAAAAATCCGAAAGCTCGTGAGATAAATTATGCAGTATCTGAATATAAAGTAGCCAACCCTCCAAAGTCCGTTTTCACAGTCTTGATAGCGCTTGTATCAGAACAATTTTCCGATCAACTTTCTTAGTTGAATTCCTTGCTACGTCAAGCTGATGGCTATTTACCATAAGCATAAATCATGATATAGGAAGTATCGCTCTGCCAGCAAGAACGTTTTCTCAAACAGGCTGTTGTAAAAAATTGTTATGCTCCTTCAAAAATTGCCTCGGGTTTTTTCTGAGTGCAATTGTCAAGACCTCTACTTCTTAGTTAATCGTTCGAAAGTAAGATTTGCGCTGGATACTATAGACAGCGCTGCTTAAAGAATGCAATGACATTGAAACATTCATTGCATCATTAAACGCAGAAAAGCTGGCGAGAAGCATTCTTCAGAGATATTTGTGTCTTTCGCTATTAAAGAGAAATAGTGCGAGTTTTCCTAATGACATGCAGTCATCTGCCAAGATTTAACTAACTCCTAATGATGTCACTGCATTCAAATATCTACCCATATTGAAAACAAAACAAAGAAGTCCTGCTAGTTATTACATTCACGGATGCTGTAATTGCTTAAAACCCTCTTAACTTACTCTCAACAGTAATTCAAGACAACCTTTACAAATGAATAAGCAAGCCGACCACATATACATAGTATACCCTAAAATTGGCTCGGCAATGCATCCATTATATGATTCTTCTTGAATAAATCACATGAGGCAACCTGCGAAACTTCCCGAATAATTGTGTATAAAAGAATACATAGATTTATCAAAGCTGATCATATACTGTTTTTTGTCAATACAGTTTGAACATACAATCTCACCTTTTGTTTGCAATCGCTTTATTAAAATCTGAATGAGAAAACAATATAAGCTCTATTTCAGCATCACTATTGCGGTTTTGTTCACACCCCAACAGCTTAGCTTCATTGTGACACCAAAATAACGCATGAACAATCTTTAACATATATCTTTATATCTTTCCATGAAGTCGCAGCATGTGCAGCACTACACCAACGGGGGAACCCAAACTACGTCGCAGAAAATTTAAGCTAATGAGATCTTTTTCCAGTCTTGATATTATATCAAAGGTTTTTGTACGAAGAGATTAGTGTCCGGACACGATATGTATTCCCCTGGTCTTCAAAAGCGTGACTGGACTGTAAGTTTGTAACGTCATAATGATTCCTTCCATAGTTTACAATATCTACTAGCTTCGCATTTGCCAAAAAAAGTCAGTGTGTCTAAAAGAAAACATAGGTGAAATATACTTACTCAATTTTTAAATACTTTTATTTTATTTTTTTTTTTTGAGCTTATCATATCTCTTGCTCCCTTAATTTTCATTCAAATGCCTCAAAACTATAAATGCAACTAAAAACAGTCAAGAAAATTATATTCGGCTGCGATCGAATCTTGTCTATCGCCGTTCCTCCCAAAAAAACTTAAAAAAAGAAAAAACTAAATATCTATACTCAATAATTAGACGGCCGTGGCCGCTTTTTTTATTTTGTGGAATAAAAGAGAAAATATATATTGTGTGCCTGAAGCAAATTTCTCCCTGCTTGTGACCATAAATACAATAATCTGACAGACAGACAGACGGAGGGATTGACAAATCTATCGAGAACGGTTCCCACTTAATACTGATCAATAATGTGTACATTTTATAGAGTCTCTGAAACTTTTTTCTGGATGTTGCAGATGTTTTGATAAGGCGTTCCCAAATTTTTCCATTCCACCCATAGAATGGAAATGCAGATTGTTATCGTTGTATCTGCTGTACTTTATAGGTAACAAGCAAAAAAACGTTTTTTTTTATTTTTGAAAACAGATGTGGTCTCAGGTTATGTCTCATTGTGAGCGTGTCCTTTGCTGTTTCTTCTAAATGTGAAGCAGGCGACTTCCTTTTGGAGAAGTTTAAATCTGCTTAGAATCTGATACCCCACATTCTTCGATAATAGGTATAGTAAGATTCTCTAGTGTTCCTTCATCGTATTTTTTCTTTTTTCTGAATTAGTTTTTAAAACATAATTTGATCGTGTCCAGATTTTGAGTCATATTTGCAGAAAACTCCTAGGAATTCTTTCAAAAAGATGCCATGCCTTCATTCTTACTTTAAAAACATCGAACAAACTCTTTTTGTTTATTGTAAGACGTGTTTTCTATATGTAAAAAAAACGAATACCAATTAATCTCTTCATTTTTTATATAAATTTAGAGAAATAGTACGTTTAGTGCACAACCGAAACATTGCTGTTTAAAAGCGCGACAATCTTACTGACCAACACAGTTTTTTACTCTATCTAGACCTCATATATATTACGACTTAACTATAGATTAGCGATATAAAACATAAAAACGAAAACTTGTTGTATTGACTTACGAAATATATTCTTGATGAAAAAAGTATGCCACAAAGCCTATAATATTTGAACTGTATAAAAATATGTATAGAAATATGTTGTCTTTGTTGAAATTAGTTACTTTATAAAACGTGTCTGCGGTGTTCATGTCTACCGAAAATTTGGGCATAGATAACTTTGATATTGGTACTTATACGATATAAGCTTCAGTTGTTTAAGCTCGAAGTGTAAAGAGATGGATGTCAACAAACAGCATTTACATTGAAAAAAGCATGCAGCTAAAGCTACGAAAATGAGTAAGTCGGCTTAGGATGAAAATACAGTAAGATAACACTTAGAGGGTGCTTTACGAGCAAACATTTTAGTTTTGAGATGATAAACACTCTGTAGGTCCATTTGGTAGGATCGGAAAGAGATCTTTACGAACTTCTAAAGTTCAGTGAAACTGTTAAGGATATCAAACCTCACTAAGCACGTTAAGTGATACGCTCGAGGATACAAGATCAACTACAGGCAAAGCAACTCAAAAGTGCTTTTGTTTCATGACAGCCTCTTCCCGTCTACAGAAAAAGCCACGTAGGAATTGATCTTTAACTTGGACTGAGAGCTTCTAAAATTTGTGGATTATTCTCCAGATCTGTCTTCTGCTAATTAACACTTGTTCAGATCGACGCAGTGTTAGTTAGGCGATCAGCAGTTCACAAAATTTAAAGATGTGCAATAATGGTAAATTACTTTTTTGGCTAGATACCACGAAATTCTACCACGAGGGCACCCATAAACTACCCGAAAGGGAACGAAATACCACATATACTTACGTGAAGTACTTCAGTTATTAAGCTCTGTAACAAACATCTTTCAAATAAATTTAAACACTTGAAAAATGCGGAGAGCTTACATCTACACCTAATATAATACGTATGAAGTAATACTTAATTCTAAGGGGAAGCAGGGGATTCTCATTTAAAGTTATCCGCAAGATAGCCATAGAAATACAATTCTGAAAGCGAAGAATTATAAAGGAGTTTTACGAAAACAAATGCAACCCTATGAACAATGACTTGCGATAAACGGAAAAATCCATTCACGTTTAAACCGAAAGCTCGTTGCTCAACGTACCTATTTAATGGACAAAGAACGTAATATTTTCGTCAAAACGTATTTTCAATCGAAGTTTAAAGTTTTCGAACACGGACGATATGAAGATATTTGAAACATATTTGATAAGCGCTCAATGAAATAATGTATTTTCACATCATATTTAGATGTTTCTCTACCTTATACAAACGTTTTCATGTCTGATTCAGTTTAGATGGTTAAGTTAGTGTTTCACAATTGAAACTTACCGCTTGAATTTTTGTTAATGAGATTATGGTTTAGAATCGGATTATTGATAGTGCTGCTAAGCGAAGAGTTGTTACGTTGGGGAATTTGTGCTGCTGCCATCCGCAAAGCTGACATTCGCTGAAATTCTGGCTCTTGTAGCCATTTGAACATACGCCTAAATGTTTCTCGCCCTGATTTCAATTTGGACCATGGCTTTGGATTGCGCAATAAATCGGACAGAGTACCTTGGGAACGACATAAAACGCGTTGGGCGAAAATTGCTTGCGGAATACTGTAACGCTTCAACTCGGCAGATATACGCTGCGCCAATTCCTTGGTATTAATCTCTTCGGCATCACCGTTTAAGTTAGCAGTACTATTGACACTAGTGGAAACATCGTCGTTGATTTCTGCGCCCACATGCTTTGAATGAATCTTTGAGCACTTTTGCATATTAGTGAAATGGTGTTGCTCCTGCTGCAGAACTTGGATTTCTGATTCTCGAATTGTACCGCTATCATCGGTTTCCCCACAGTCGTATGATAATAATTTCGTATGTTCGTGGGGAGAATGTGAAAGACAGATTTGTGAATTCAAATTATGTTCCATAGCCGTTCGATTATTTTCTGAAGTGACTACATCACAAACATTTCGATTCAATGCCAAAGTATTTCTGGTTACCAAAGCTATATGCGAGGTTGATAAGGTCCCGTTATTTTTAGACGTCATCGTGGCAGAAGTTGTTGTTTCTGTCGCTTTTACTGTCGCCAACTCCAAATTATGGTGTGTTGTTGATGGCGAAGAAGATGAAGGTGGGATTGATACTAGAAGAGGCTCGTGATCGAGTGATATCTGGGCTACGTTAACCAAACCGCCGTTGCCATCATTTGCTGATAAAGGAGTCATTGTGCTATTGGCCATCTGCGCTAAAGTTGTCACCGTAGCACCGGGGGAGTGCAGTGAAGTCGCTGACAACGAATTAGAACTTATAGTAGCTGGACTGTGTGGATGAAATTGAAATTGAGATGAATTTCGGCCGCCTGAATTAGAAGATGTAGTTGAGGAAATAGTATTAACAAGTAATTCTCGCTGATGACACCCAAAAGGTGATTCGTAGCCGGTGACGATAACTTGCTCAGTTACTGGCGAAAGACAAATAACATGCCGTCTTGAACTTCTTTCGCAACCAACTGGGCTTTTGTTTATTCTATTGCTTCTGCTTTCGCTACTGGTGTCTCCACAAGGATGATGGGGATTTCTGCAAACGCAGTGAGTTAATGATGATGGCGAGTTTACATCTGTTGATTGACTGTATGTTGATTGAGGTGAAAGCGGACCACAATCACCGACAGGCGAATGTGAAGGCAAATCACAAGTAACCACTATTCCAGCTAGAGTGTGCGTAGGTGAACTAGTAAAGTTAGGAGGGGGTGTTATTGACATGCACATTGAAGGTAACTTATCGTATGTTAAATAAGATGACGGTTCGCTACCACTTAGACCGCTTAAATTTAGGGAGCATAAATTTTGTCGGTGATAGTGTGGTTGTTGCTGCTCATGGTCGTGTTGTTGTACATGAGGATTTGTTACTGGCATGACTTCATATTGTCCGGCGCTCGATGTACTATTGCTCACAACATTATTATTATTATTATTATTACTCTCTTCATTATCTTCGTTTTGAGTATTGGTAGCGTTTCCTTGGGTGCTAACATCAGAAGTTGTTATACGACCACCATAAGCAAATTTTTCAGACATTGTGGAAATTGGAGGCAAAGGTTGTAAAGGGGTTAAAGTCGCATAAGCAGAATTTGGGCTAAAGGCAGCGGGCGATATGCGTTCTTCATTCACTACGCACGATAGCGTCTGATAAGAGTTCGTCTCTAAAGAATTTTCAGCACCTACTACAACACCCAATTCGGGACTTAAAATTTGTGATGTAGAATCACGGGAGTCATCTTGCGCTTGAACAATAACTGAAAGTGGCTCAATATGTGTAGCACCTACAGCGGAGTCGATTTGTCGCTCACGATCATGCAAATGCCGACTCAATATGTCTGGTGAATGATGTTCGTTAATCTGCAAGTTATGGTCATGGTGATGATGGCTGCTGGAATGATGCCCCTCAGTATCGAACGTTTGGGTATGTAACATTTGATTGTGGTGCTGCAAGAGGGGCCGTTGCAGACGCACCTTCTCGCATGTTATATTTTCCGATTGACTATAGTTTTGCTGTTCTGTTCCACTCATGGCGTCCATAATAACATCAAGATTAAGGCTGCAACCCTTGTTGTTTTCGCTGTTGTAAATGTGATTATTGTTGTTATTACTAATGTTATTAATTTTTTGATGATGGGTGCCTAAGAGTATTAATTTTTTCCTTTTTTTAACATTAATGATATGTCCATTTGACCCATTTGACCCTGAGGAACCTCCTAAAATACCATTTATAGCACTGTCTGTTTCCACAATTTGTATTGGACTTCCAAGAACCAAGCGCTGATGTTCCAGAGAATGCGCTGCACTATAGTTTTGATTACATACGTTTCGAGGTTCTACGGCATCTTGATGCGATGGAGGACTGTCGCCTATCATTAGCAAAGCTGATTGATGTGGCACACTCCTTCCCATAACCACACCCGATGAACTACTTATTTCAGTTTCATCTACCATTGTATCATGTGCAGAAAGTACAGAAGCCGGTGAAGCTGAACCGCCAGCCAATACACGATGGTTCACCATTAAGTCATTGCTGCTATCTTCCGCCAATTGTCGCTGTAGTGATTGTTGTTCTATAATGTCGTTTATTGGTTCCATATTTTGACCAATATTTGTATAAGTGAAATTGTTGAGCATTTAAAGGTGATTATTTTAAAAGCTAGAACTGAAAACAAAATATGCATTTAACAAAGTGTCGACTTTCATGTTTCTCTATCTAGGAATTCTAATAAATAAGTGTTTGAAGTAGAAGTTTTCAGACTTATAACGAAAGAAGGTGCTTCTACCCATAGAGACAGTTTTTACAATTTCAATTACAATTCTTTGATTTTTTAAAACGTTCATATCCTAACTATTTAAAAGCTAATCTCGATTGTGTGCATATTTCTTAATCGAATGTTTGTGTACCGTTCTGGAAGAAATATATTAATGAAACATGTATACACAAGTTCGTATCTTCGCTTAACAATTTTTTATTTCTCTCTTTTTAGTGTTTGTCAATATTTCGTAGTGGAAGTGATTCATTTACATTTTATGTATTTTCTATGCATGTGCTATATTATGTGTTAACAATATATCAACCATCTGGAGCTCCCTGAAAGAAGATTTCTGAGTTCCGAACAAATAAATATTCCAATAAAATGAGTTAGGATTAAGTAGTCAAGGGTGGAGTAAAATAATTTAAAATAAATTTAAGTTTTGGTAAAAGATTACAATATTTCAAGGTATTCAAAATTAGGCGATTACAAAAAATGATTTAGTTCCAGTTTTGGCGCCATCCGTTGCTCCTAAAAATTTCACTTTTTTTTCCGAATATAAATAGGTTTTCATGTTGAATAAGAGGTGAACATAAAGAAATAGACATGTATGAAAATTATACTGGGTTTTTGTAAATAAAACAAACTCAAAAATGATCGCACGACATGAGTGACCTACAGTTGCACAAAGTAAACATTCCAAGATTATTTACCATTTAATTTGGTACTTGGAATTGATAAATCTGACTGAAATATATTTGCTTAACTCAATAAAGTCTTTTGTTATCCCATTGTACTCCTGTTCCTTACTTTGTTGAACGATCGAAGGATATAGTAACTAATATATTACCATTTAAATATTAACATATCTACAACAGCCAACTAATTCTTTTCATTCAAAAACTCATCTATGTACGCTTAGACCCTACAAAAATGTAAAATATGCAGATTATGCTTGGAAAATAATCAAGAACTTTTATTAAACATTTTACTTTTTTAAGTTTAAAAAAACATAATGGCGAAATACGCCTACAAATATCTAATTTTGTATGTTTATGTACGTTAATATACATACATGTATGAACCTATTATGTGGTTAGTGTTGTAGCCACTCTTGAATAAATGTTGCAAATACCTGTGTAGAAAAGGGTTGTTTTGGAAGAAATTTTTCTTTGTACATGTGCCGATCCACTTGGTGTTTGCTAAAAGCAATCTTATTTCTTCTGATTCACTGGGAATCTTTGTAGTATTATGTCTTTTAACCACAACTTTCTATAATCTTCGCAGCAACGTTCCGCACTTTATACGCTACTTCTCTGCTTTAAATAGTTTTTATACCTTTTTTAGATTTTGTTTTAGTTTAGTCTATTCCATATATTCTGACATTATCTCAGATATATTGAGAATCTATTTTTTGAAACCATTTATGAAGAAGTGTATTCACTTGTATAGAAATGTGCACACACATACACATACACATACGCATATATATATATGCGTATATATATATATATGTATATGTATATATTGTTTCACATTTACACATGCTTTTCTGATAGTGTTTGTGTTCTGACTATTGTTACATATTAATGTAAACTTTATTACTTTGAAAGTTAAAAATGAGAATTTTTTTGTCGTTATAAGATTAATGCGTTAAAACATTACATTGGATATTTTGCTAACTTTGATAAAAAAAAGTTTGTCATGCGCGGACACCATTGCCTACGTTATTTACCAAAAATAATGCACACTCCGATTGAACAGGATTTTACACCTCCTTATCCAAAATATTTTGATGATTTTTCTAAATTTTTAAAAAATTTATTAATTTCCTCTTTTACTATATCTTCCGCGTAGTCGTACACGATATGTATTAAATTCCAACTGAATTCATAACTTATACTTAAAAACTCTGTGATAATCTACCTAAAAGAAAGAACCAGAAAAAATAACAATTGCAAATAAAAAAGAAACGAATAAAAAAGCTTTCAAAATAATGTTCACAAAAATTGAATCACTACCACAACCACCTTTTTGCTATATTAAGCAAAACCAAATTAGTACTATGAGGCAAAGCGTACTGTAGAAAATAAATTTTGCTCACCTTTAGCAACCACCACTACAAAATGGACCACCACCACTACCACCCTCATCGGTACACTACTGCCACCACTATGGCTACCACCACGTTAACCAGAGCGTACATCTCACCACCACTTTTAATATGAACGTAACGCACATGAAAGACAAACATGCTTAATCAACATATATAAATGTGTGGGAAAAGTATGCATACTTAGCGGATGAACAACCAGAAATGTTACTTTTATGTTAGAGACGTAATCAGAGGTATTGCTTGCCCGTTAGGAAAAGCAGTCATCCCCGTAGGAATTATATCAGAATCATTAGTGCAAGTAACATAAAAAAGGAGCCGTTAAATGGTTAAGTGTATAAAGGAAACACGATAGCAAGTCCGTATATTTAAACCTGTAAAGTAACATTTCTGGATACAAAATTCCGCAGTGGAACTTTTTTTAATGATTTCGAATTAGAACATAAGTAAGGTTCTTACGGCTACAGCAAGAAATAAAAGCAACAAACAAATATATAATAAAATGAAAAAACATAAAACAAAAAATAACCGCACATAGTAAACTTTAAGCTAGGCAGATTTTTTGCTTCAAATTAAGTTTCAAAAGTTCATTGTATTTAACAGCTTGCCTTCGGAACGTCGAATGTCAGTGCACGCGTTATTATAACTAGGAAAATCTCTCTTAATAAAGTTAAGAGAGTATTTTCAAGAGGAGATTTAAAAGCGAACAAATACTGATTTGAAATTAAGCATATTATATTCTTAGAGCCAAATACTTATTCCGCGTGAATGTGTTATCGTAACCTGTGCGTTAATGCATTCACAATAAATTATTTTATTATTTATTTATTTTTAATTTGTTTTTAATACATAAGTAATTTTGATACCATACAGGCCTACCATAGTAAGATTACAATGTCTACTCAGTGAATGCACAGATAATAACATATAGTATCCTAAAGACGTTAATTTAACATTTAAATAAAACAAAACTGTATTAATCAGAGGAAATTACGAATGATTTGTTTTATATTAAATTGAAATAGAAAGGGAGAATATGAATAGCAAGAATAAGTTCGTGCCGGTACTAAACATCTGACTAACCTCATTATAAAAGTTTACGTTTGCAAGTAAAATAAAGAAGTTTAAAAAATTCTAAGGCTCTCGTCAAAGAATTACAAGGTGCAGCAATTCTGACCTGAAATGTCTAGGACAATATATTTGTAAATCGAGGAATCACTAACGGTATATTGAGGACAGACCCGCTAAAAGAAAAAGGTTGCCAAGTCATTAGTTACCTGCCTTTTATTAATATTATAACAATTCACCAAAACTGGATACCACTGAACGTTAAATGAAGTGTGGTCTTTTCTAATGGATCTTTAAGTCGTTTTTATTAGGAGTATAAATAAATAAATATAATAAATATAATAATATAAATAAAAAATAAAATAATAATAATTAAAATTCTGAAAGGAAACAACTAACCAAGAAGCTAAGATGAATCAAGTATGAAAACAAAAATGAATTAACACCACTTCCAGACGTTTGAAATTATTTGTCACGTAAATATGTGTTCCACTCAACTTTAGAAATAAGTAAATCTATATGTTTATTGGCGAGTCGGTATACAATGGCAAAAATTTTGCTTCAGTTGACCTCAAGATTATTCAAAGAAATTACGGGACATTCACAGAGCATTGCCGTTGCGGTACACGGATATGAGGTTCTAATATATGTGCTTAAATCCATTAATAAGCTCGGGCACTGTTCTGTATCTTATTTACAAAATCAATCACAATTTAATACAAGAAATGATATGGATTTAACAACCAGCAAAATCAACACATCGATTACACTGGTAGTATAATATATATGAACTTACATTTAAAATCGATCAAATGAATACCGATATTTAAAACTTCTGGTAAAGAATATTTGCATATAAAACGGAAAAGCTTCTATAGTATTGCAAATGACAATAAGTATCGTATGAACATGTATTTTTCTTTATACACTTCGTATTTTTATATGGTTTAGGATATAAAATTTTGTCGGCTTGTCTCAAAAGTTCCACTAAGACGTAAGATCATAACTAAAATGAATAGTAGGTAAAATAAACTGAGTAAATAAATAAAAAAAGAAGTTTTGCAAATGCGTCGTGATGATATAGGGCATCTGAGTTGTGACAAGATATCGAGCACGATACTTAAATCGAGTGAAGAAAAAAGTCAGAAATCGCTTTGGCAACTGCCTAATTTGCACTGCGTTTTCGTCGAAACGGAAGATGACAATCTTAATCGAAAGGTAGTGAAAATAAATGCTTATGTTAGCCTTACCTTCGCTTGAGCAACGTAGATTTATGGTTAGTGTGTGTTTCTTACTAAGTTAATAAGATCAATTTCAATGTTCGTAACCGTTTTCCTAGAAATTTTATTTTGATAAAACTCAGTCGATGTGTAGATAAAATCATGACAACACATTTAATGTTCTTTGTAACGATTCAAATGCTATTTATAAATTAAGGTCAACATCGAATTCTTTCAATTCTCTCAAACCCACTGTCCTTAATACTTTCGTACTTTCTTCATGTCCTATCTAAATTAATTTTTAATCTTTAAAGCTTTGTGTGATTCACAAATTGAACTAAATATAGGATTCAAAATTTTTCCATATTTGCAACGAATTAGAGGCTCACTCCCAAGTCGAATCGGTACTGGGTGTGCCTCCGCGCTAGATGGTTACATACTTTCTTCTTTTTTTCTGTTGTGTGTTAATACGTGAATTTCGTTCTTTTTAGCATATATAGTAGTAATCTGCTTGTGCAAGTGTGTGGACAACGCCCGATGTAATTAAAAACGTCAGTGTGGATATTCGCAACGCTGTTGGATATCCTACACGGCTCATTATTATCTATTGCCTTGTGGACCTTGCTCAGATGGGCTTAACCGCAAATTTAGCAGAAGCTTACGTAAAATTTTGAACGAAAACGGTGCTTTTATTGTAAGTGGACACTTAAATGCTAAACATTGTAATTGGTGCTGCACAAGAGCAAATTCTTGAATGATATCTGTACATTCTTTCCGGCAACTATTTTACACATTAACAATCCGACCGAATAACATGCCGATGCTAAGAAGAAAGATAACTGGAAAAGTTTTTAACGTTTTCTTACCAATACCTTCAAAGGCTAAAAAACAATTGCATCAACACAATCACCATGAGTATAGCAGACGCTATTCGCAGTGTCCCAAGACTTATTTTCTTGGACTTCCCAACCATGTACTGAACTTAATCAGAATCAGAAATTTTTAGAGGAGACAATGGAGTTAATATCATAAACAAATCCAATATATAAACATCTTCAACTACGCGTAAGGAGTGAATTTCAGAAACATAAAGTAAAATAAGTAAAGTAAGTTAAATAAAGGAAGCAAGCAATTTTCGAATATCAGAAAATTGCTGCCTAAAAAACGAATCCACGCAAAAAGATCATCACTTGGATATGGAGATTGTATACTTTCTCTGTGTAGTGATGAAACACAAATTTTTGCAGAAAGACTTCTAGAAACTCGTAGCCCCTTGTAAATTAAGGTCCCATGTAAGAAAGCTTACTATTAATTCTGTGGTAGCGAGATTAAGCTCAATGTCAGTTCCTGTCTCAGAGGAAGACTACATAAGTGGTGAAATTGTAGTGCGCAAAAAACCATAAATAAGCAATTTGATATTTAAAGTCAGCATAATACTTCACACAAATTGGTATGCACATGCCACCGTGTTGAAAGCAAACTTGAAACTAAGCAATCCACTGTCTTAATTTTTGGTGACGTTGAAAAAGTCTTTGACTCTCTTGCGCATCATAGCCCAATTTTTAAAATGATATCTTTTCGCTTCCTGGAGTTAAATTATTCCGAAGCTGTCTATGTGACCAAACTTTCTCTGTTTCTCTTTTAGATGAATCTATTATTTTTTACCTATTCTTGCAAGTGTTACTTGCTTAGAAATTCTAAATTAAGTTTTCTAAATAAGATTCTCTTATGTAAAGTTATTTTCCAATCAATTATGTAGTATACCTGGCCAGTATAAAGTAACTTTGCTCTAACGCACACCAATAATTTGTAAACATGCCAAGATAAATTACTGAAAATGATACCAAACTTGCTTACGTGCCTTGTTCCCAGAAAGTTGCAGAGAATAACAATTGTGAACGTACTACGAACAAAAATTTTTAAATTACAAAAACTATTTACATTAAATTGTCATTTATTAGTACATAATCTAATACAAGCCAAGCTGTTATATTTAATTTTAATCAGAGGTTGTTGTTTGTAGATTTTTTTTCGCTATATACATGATATATTTTGTGTGAATTATAATACTCTTTATTTTTGGATTTATAATGGTACAGAATTAAGCAAAACAAAAAACTATGTAAAACAGTTCATGTTAATTTACTCTTTCCACAATAGAACCATCTTTCTAATTTGAAATATTCTTTTTATTTGTACTTGATTTTTTTCCTTTTATACTTCGTAATATAATAATTTAATCATAATTTAATCTAGCATAAGATCTCTCTAAGCGTCAATCGAATTCAGCTATTAATATCTTTCAGCTAAATTTCATGTGCAACTAAATAAATAAGCGAATGATTCACTACCGTGTTTTGTGAACATTTTAAAGCAAAAAGAGCCTTTTTATCGTTTAAACCCATGGCGTGTTCATTCAGACCTATTTTACAAGGAACAACCGTATTTTTTAATAGATCAATGAGAGAAACGTTTCAGTTTTACCAACCTTGTTTTTAAATTATTAACCGCAATATTACCATTCTTAGCTATTCGTGGCTACATATTTGAAAAAAATATAAGTTTACATAATATCTTAAATATATTACAGCTATAGTCTTATCGATAGTTGTTTCATGAATGGAATATTAGAAGGTGCTATATTAATTCGATAAGGTTGAACCTTATCCTAAAAACATAGCATCAGTAGTATTTTCGTACAGCCTGCAACAGCAGCACAGTGAAGACGACATAAAAGACCATGGCACAAATGACTCGTTCTCCTCTTTTGTTTCACCAGTCAAGGATAACTGCTAATTAATGTGCTGAACACAATGTAGCAAAGTCTTACGGCATCATATTTGTCTACATAAACGTAGCTGAAAAAGTGCAAAATCAATTAAGTGGAAAATTTCCGTAAAAACTGGTTCTTTAAACCAAAAGGCGAAAGGGGAGAAAAAATGTGATTTTTTGGAAGCAGAGGACACTTTTAATTATTCTACAATAATCAATAATATAATATTCATAATTATTCATAAATATAAATCACCATAATTCTAGGTTTACAAGAAAATACTGGAAAGAAGAAGATGGAGAGCGAGGACTTGGTTTTGTTACCATGACTTTAGGGCTGATATGGGAGGGCTATCGTTATTATTCTATTCATCGAAGGAGGTTCTGAGTGGGACGGCAAGCTAAAAAGAAATTGGGGAAACGGAACACGGCACCACTACGGAAGGAAGTTATCAGCAAACAATGCTAGCAAAAGTACCTACCAATGCGTGATATTTTGAGAAATTATTATTTAAATGTTCTAGAAATTATTATAAAGTATATTATAAGTTTATTTAAATAAATGAATGAAAACAATACAATTTCATATATAAAGGAGAACATAAGAGTAAAGCATTTGTTTATAACGTAAAGTTGTACAAATTCACTGTACGTTTTTGCGGGGTTTTACATTGCACACACCTACATACATACACATGGACAGCCTTTTCGAATTAATCGCCATTGTTTATCTCTTCCATTCCAAATCCATCTCCAATACAGCTTTTAATTTGAATATTATTTCCGAAATTTCTTCATCTTCACCTCTTCGTTTCAATAGTGATATATTGTATTGTCCTTAATGCAGTGGCTTACAGTGACCTCCACCTCACTTTAAAATTTTCAATTAAGAAATATAGAAATTGAATTCATGTATTTGCAAATTCTTTACACTGTACGTACAAAATAGGTATATAACTGGATCTACCATCTGGATAGAGCTTCTTAGGCTTTTTCTTTTATCACCTTATCCTAAATGTCTGATTAACGGTTGTTAGGTTACTTTCATTTTTCTATGACTTAACTTTTAGTTTTTCCAGCCTATTTAAATGAGTTTAGTTTTTTATTCTTTGTGCTGTAGCTGCACGTATATATATAACAGATATGTTTCTGACTCCAATTTTAAAATATTTATCGATATATTTCCTATTTGCATTTCAAAAAATATCTCATCCTTATTTTATATTTTTAAAAAGGATCACTTAAAATATTATTAAAAAAGTTAAAAAATTACATGATTAAAAATGAACAGTAAAAATAAACAACCAAAAAGTGCTTGTATAAATAAACGAGAAACTATAATATATATATAGAGACAGACGACTACAATAACCAAATAAACTCTGCATTACCATTTTCAAGAATTTATGATAAGTAAATTGAATGAAACGTTTTTTTTTTTTAGTGTCGTGTTGGAATGTGTTTTTTGTGCAATTGGCTTCTTCAACTATAGTTGGTTTCTTTCGATCTTTAGGGAAAGTCTTAATTGCACACTCAACTTTTAAAAATGTAGTTTCTTTTAAAGTGACTTTAACCTGGCCATCATATCTTTGTTGAAGGCTTTTCAAACTTAGAATATTCTAATAGTAAATTTATGATAGCTAATAGCGAATCCAAGTATTCTTCAAAATCTTTAAAAGATTTAGACTATTGGTATTGGGAGTAGACACCAATAGTGAATATTGTCCTTCAGTGGGTGTCGGTGATATGTCTTCTTTGTACACATATCTCAACCCCAAAACTACTCGTCAAACCATTTAATCGCTTTACCACAAACAGTGGTGGTCACTTCCATTTTCCTGTGGAACCGTTTAATGATGCCACTGACTGTAAGGTAAGGTTAGATAGCCATCTTGTAGCTATCCAAAAATTTCACAAGCTCGGCAATGTCCCGACTATATCTAGATTAATATATTCAAACCTACCTTCACGTGTACTAATGTTTACCATAGGATATTTTGTATGTCGGTATACCCTTGATTCTTGGCACTGAATACGTTCGCTTATACAGGTATTAAACTGCTTACGCGTACCAGGACAAAAGTATCTAACATTTGTTAATCGTCCTGCAGCTTTGGTACTAGAGCAATATTGTTATGGTCTCGGATGCAACTCAGATAGTCCACAGACGATTGCAAACTGCAATTTTAATTAGCTTAATATTTGTATTGAGTTCTCGTTAATATTGCGAAGTTTGTCATCGTTTGGCAGTTCTGTCGACAAATGTTTTATGTTGAGATCTGTTGAATTTAAAACATCAATTTTAAAAGCTAATCAGCTACTATATTTATATCGCCACGTATGTATTTTATGCCGCTGTTAAATTGCGTCTGTATCGAACTTCGTTCAGTTTAATAGTCTGAAGACCATGTTATAGTCTTGTGGGCAGTGAGAAGCGGGAACTGTCTACATTCTAGTAAATGATTGAAATGTTATATATTTAAGTAAACTGCCAAGCGTTCGCGATTAAAAGCGCTGTATTGCATTTTGAACGAAGAGAAAAAAGCTAATGGTTCTACTAAGTCATTTATTTTCTCTTGTATAATTCCGCCAATCGCTTTGAGCCCTCTACCGTTAAAGAAAGGTTAGCTTTCCTGGGATTTAGATGCGAATTTTTTATTAATACACTCAAATGCTTTTGCTGCGTCATATCTTTTCTTTGCTTTTAGTAAGGTTATAATTGGTTACAATCACATATATAGAGTTGGTTATTTCAGCTAGCATAGATATATATCTATGATAATAATTTATTAGACCGATAAATTTTTGCGTTTGCTTAATAGTTGTCGGTCTTTGGAAGTTTCTGATAGCTGCTATCGTTTCTTTGGATGCGCGAATAGCACATTGATGTTGGTAAAGCTAAGAATGCACTTGTTGGACTTAATATTTACACCACATGCTTAAACGTTATGTCTACATTTTAGAAATGTTCAAATTGAATTTCACAAGCAATAATCACGTTAAATATATAGACGAAAATTAAATTTAGACCACAAACGACTTAATTTACAGCGTTTCGGAGTGTTTGTGCCGAATTTCTTAGACCATAAACATCCTCAGCTTAGCAAGCTCTTACCAAATTCACTTTTAAAAAAAATTCTTGCCTTTTTTTAATTAATGTTCACAAACTGAACATGCCGCAATGAGTAATGATCGGAACTGGACACGCTGGAACTGCGTAATGTGTGGTTTCACCTAACAATTTTTGCTAAGAATGCAATCTTGCATCAGTTGGGTTGTTAAGTTCGCGCACGAAAAAGAATTTGATAAGAGAAGACTTTGTTTGACGAAACTTTTGGCGGTTTTGTTCTGCTAGGTTTCCTTGAAAGATGAGATGGTAGACGGGAAATTGTAAAAACAAAAAGACGGATGTTGAGAAAATTAGTGAAAATTCGAGGGTTAATACAGAAAAATAAATTATCTAGAATAAAACCCGTAAAGAAAGCGTGATGCTGACAATAATTTTAGAAATATTGTAAAAGGATTAACTAAATTACGAAAGAAAGAAGTTTTTGTGAACAAAAAATTAATTAGTGAAGAAGAAGAGATATGTAATTTTGAAAAGCTATTAAGGAGGAGTAAAAATAGTATATTATTAAATATGTAATCTTTGTCCCCCTCGCTAATATATTTGTGGATTATTACGGAACAATAAACTCAATACATACGAAAATGTGCTGGCAATGGAATGTGCGTTAATAAAACCTTCACACATAACCTGTAGACAATTATATTTTATAAAACGAAAATTTCAAGATTAAAGTGGTCAAGCTAGGCGTATGAACGAGATATGAAAAGTATAGGATAAAGAAAAAGAAAAGAGTACAGTAACCATAAAGACAAGATGGATTCATTGATTTGTGAATGAAGTAATGGACAATTTAGAAATAGTATGAAAAATTGTTAGACTTTTTGTTGAAGTTTCGTATAAAGAAAAGAAAAAATAAGTAAGAAAGTTATATTCGGCGAGGGCCGAATCTCGCATACCCACCACTATGCTCCAAGTTCTTTCATATGATACCAATATCGCTGCTATTATTAAGAAAAAATTAATCACATTGTCTACCATATTCATTTTAAATTAACCCATTTTTAGGCAGACAATATATCTTCATTTGAGAAGTGTACAAAGTAGTTTTAAACGTTCTGTCTTTTTTGCCTTATGATAAATAAGCATTAAACGTCAAAAAAGTGAACAAAATAAAATTTAATTACTCGTAACTTTGTCTGGGCAGGGCCAACTGCTTCCATTTTTGGACCCAAAGTGTAAAGCATCGCGCAAAGCAAACGCGGAAAGTTTCAGCCTTCTAATTTTAATAATTTCCGAATAACGAGCAAAAATCCAAAAATTTTTGTTAGAAAAAACTGAGTTGCGTTTACTTTACGCTCCACAGCGCGAATTTCCCTTGACCAATTTGGCCCATTTTCAATACCAACCTGCGCGCAGAAACTTCCAATGTTCTTGCCAAATTTAAAGTCAATATTTTTGCGACCAGGAGAGTGCCAACAACACACAGACACACAGCCACACACCCGCACAGAGGTGAAAAGACACGCAGTTTGGAGAATCGTAAGGTGTCTACTTTACGAATCGGTCACAGAAACTTTTCTTCTTCGCGAAAACTCACGCTTTGCTTTCGTATTAACTTAACTTTCTAGATGTAGATTTCGTTTGGTTTTTTGTTGTTATATTTTGATCATTAATTAAAACTTCAACAGTTTGTGGCGACGAGTGAAAATGGATGTAAACCTTGTTGAACTTTTGGAACCGTAAAGACAAAGCTTGCCAATTCAAAACAAACCGTCAACAATATCGCGGCCGAAAAATCAGTATTGTACAGAAAATATGCGGCGAAGTAAAAGAATTTCAATTTGACGCAAAAAATGACGTCACAGTTAGCTTTTGTTATACAAGATATAAAAAAATTTTTTTAATGTAACGCACAGTATTAGAAGATGCTGTCCGCTAAGTGGCCGAAGGCGCGGAATCTCGACTAGCAACTCAATGGTCGCGCGTTCGAATCTCAAATGCGGTAGAGTTTTCAATAAAGCCGGTAGCCTTAGATGCTAGTGCTTTAAGACTGTAGTCTTAAAATTGATTTCCCTGGCGAAATTAATAATAATAATAATTACAATAATAGATGATGCTACGCGAGTTAGATTATCATTCAAAGCTTGGTCGAATTACACATGGCGCAGCAGGATACTGCTAAAGAACGCAAAATATGTTTCTTTTAATGATACAGTGAAAATCCTAAAAGAAATGGTTGATAAGCAATTACCTTGGTTCAGCACATGACACAATTAGTAAAAACAGTTAAGAATGCACTTTTTCTTCTTAAATACGGAATAAGAAGAGTAAATGAGATTTAAAAGATTTAAACTAACAGAAATGGCAGTCAATTAGAACACGCTGGATATCAATTTTTCAGAAATTGGTTAATTCAAAACATAGTGCCACCCTCATTGAAAAAGGTGCTGGTGTTAATATATTTATGCAATTCAGCCAAACCGAAACACGAGCTAAGTGTCAACCAAAGTTTCAAAAACAGACACAGGACATAACATGCTAAAAACCCTGTGCTGGTACTTTGTGGAGATGCACTATTAATGGGTAGTCATTCAGTGACATTTCAGAAATACAAAATGTTTTGTGGTACAAAACGCGCAGACCTGGAGAGCAGTTCTAAACTTACTACATAAACAACGCATCTAAAGTCAAAATCGAGCTTATAGATGAGATATACAACAAGATTTCCAGAAGCAAGTTGCTATAAACGGGAATGTCAAAAAGTGCATTCTATACTCTGTGGACATGAAACTTTCACCACTTTTGGCGCATATCGGTGGACAATTTTCGGCATGTAGAATAAAACCCATAAATCCATAAACGAATCTACATTTTCCAACTTTTGCAGATCAATGAAATATTAACTATTGAATGAATTTTTAGCGGTTGCTTTTTAAATTCCTTAATAATTGAACGAATACTCTATGGCATTGTGCTGAGCATTTAACCGCTTCGCAGCAGTGTGAACTCCTCTTGATTTGCGTTCAGCTATATATTTGCATAATAGCGGGCTCGGTGAAACCGCACTGATATATTTTTGTTTACTGATACTTTTAAATGAAAATAACACTGAAGTTTTTTATTATTTCATATTTACACCATTGACTGGGATGTTTAAGTAAAACAAAGATTTATCTTATACTCTAGTTAGATTTTTTCTTATTTCAAATTTATGCGATTGACTCAGATGCTCAGATAAAAAGACTACCTTTATCTTACACTCTAGCAAAAGAACTCATGTTGACGCCTTGCACGATCAAGAAGAAGGAAAAAACGGAAGCGGTCGATGGTGGATATCACCTGACTCGCACTTTCTTCAAGGTTGCCATTATCGTGCCTCATTCAAAAAGCATCTGTTTTCTGATTGGGTTTCCCGAAACCCGTCGTTCGTTATATCAACTTAACAAATTAATCAGCTTACTACTAGCTTAACACTAATAAATTTCCAACAAATACAACCGATACCTATCTCAATTCATGTGACAATTTCATTGCTAATTCTTTTTTTACTTCGATAAACATCACATTATTAAACGTTATTAGTATTAACCAACTAGAGGAAAAATGCAGTCTGCAAAAAACCCAACAATATTCGCAATTAAATCTTCATTTTACTCACTCTGTTTCTTATTTTGATTCGTTAATACTTTTTCCGACTTCTTATACTCATTTGGATGTGTGCTCAATTTGCTTAAAAATTACTTAAAGTCTTGCTTTATTTGAATGCACTACAAATTGTAAAGGCTTTATAACATGAAGCTGATAGCAAGAGTAATGTGATGATTCTTAATGAAACACTGCAGTTGTGAAAGTGAGAACTTTTTCTTGTCTTCTTAAAACTAAACAAATCATATTAAAATTAGTTGAAATCCCCTCCAGACTATTGCAAAACGCGTGCAACAAAAGATGGGCGATTTTAAGATATGATCAATGGGATCCACTAATAGCATTAGTCAAATCTTCCTTTACTGGGATTTTTAAAATAATATTTTTTTTTTAATTTTAGGGCTCAGCGTGACCGCGCTTTATAGAGTTGAAAAAATGAACTAAAACTAAAATTTTATGCTACTTAACAAATTAGCTTACGTTTCTAATTTCTGCACAACCCAATGCAGATGCTGATCTGCATTACGCGGGGTGAGTTTTTTCGCGTTTGCCTACAGTTTTTCCACTCAAAGTTAGCAATATCTTTTTGGTTCGAACGAGTCCAAATACCAGGAAAGCAAATAACGCAAACGGGATTGTCGTCTTCTTGTTTTTTTCCCATATCATGACGAGGTTACCCACCATCAGACATCGTCATTACAGACCCTACTGTTGGATTATTTTAGGGAGATCGTTTATAAATAAACAAAAGAAAAGCGAATGGTGTACTAACTGTACTCGACATTTCATTGATATTTGCTCAGAAATAAGTGATCTGCATAAAACACTTTATGTTGGCTCCATAATATAAGAACGCAGCCACTTTACAAGGTAAGGGCTAGAAACAATTTTTCTTTTAACTTGAAAATTAATAAATCATGACTAATTTTATCAAATACCTTACTAAGTTTTACATAAATGACATCTGTTTGCATGCCGTGTTTAAATGAATCAAGAATGTTATATGCGAACTCCAAGCAAATAATAGCAACAACTGCTTTAATAAAATAATTGGATTTACTTGTTGCAACGTTTTTAGAAACTTTTAGAATAACAGAGATATTCGGCATACCTTGTAACAATTTCTTTTTGGTTGCAACTGCCGCCAACGCTCAAATAAGAGCCGTCACAACTTTTGTACCTACAAATTGAATTGTATTGAAATAAAAGATATATATATACGGAAAAATCCGCTTTAAGATGTTTTGTGAAAATTAAAAAGTTGGCTTTTATTTATATAATAAAAAATCAGCATTGATTTGCCATTCATTTTAAAACATTATGTATACATTAAATAAATATATTATATAACATAAAAATAAAAAGATAATAAAATTGGACGTTCAATTTCATAATTATCAACTAGATCATTTCAGTTCATTTTATTAAAACTTCTATATAATATTTTTTTACATTTTTATTTGTATGATTTTGTTACTGATTGTATTATAATGTTTGTAAGCAAACAAACGTCAAATTTTCCCCTAAATTTCCTTTTATTTTTCGAAATAAATTTGGAATGACTAAATCCATACATAAGTCACAAACAAGAGGGTTAATCAATTATCTAAAAGCCAGTTTTATTTACATTGCGTATTTGATAGCATTCGCCATTGGTTGGTGATCATCAGTTTTTTGGAATCAAAGCTGTCAAATACACTTACTCTTCAAATTATACGAAAGCAAAAGAGCTTACGTTTGGCATTAGTACTGGTTGTTCTAAGCTAGTATTCTTTGTTTAGAGATGCATTTATAAGAGGGAACAGCTGCAAATTGAGAGCAAATCAAAATAAAAAATTAAAACAAAATAATTAAAAAACAAAATTTGACCAACAAAGTTTAAGATTTGTCGCGATACAGGGAATCCAAAAAAAGGACAATTTTTTCCTGTAAGATATAAGCCACATTCCTTATTGGCCTAGTTCACTTTATCTCAACAAACCAAAAAAAAAAAAATTAATTTATTAAAGAAAAGTAATACATTAATACAAATTTGAAGATCACTAATTTGTGAGCATACAAATCTTTCCAAAGGAATTGTGATATTTTCAGATCTCTGATAAATTGTGTGGTGGAGTGGCTAACATGGTTTTTCGTCGGACTATTCAGCCGAATAGTGGAATGAAGAAACCCTCCGGAGAAGCGCTTCTCCATAAAATATCCGCAGGATCAGATCGAAATGCTGGGGCTCATACGTTGGCTATTGGAAATTCGGCTAGATCGTTGATTGGCTTTCCTGCCAGTGGTGTTGGTGCTAATTCCGCTATTGGTGATAAGCGTTGTAGACATGTGGATGGTGTATCAAATCCGGGTGGCCTATGTAAAACGGTCGATTCAGCAAATAACGATTGCTTAGAGAATAAAAAGTCCAAGTAATAAAAGACCTGGCAGGGCTAGGCAGCAACGGGTTGTGAATTAGGCCGCCCCTGGCATAGAGCTGATTATAAATTCTCCCTCGTCGCGGCTGTGTTTAATCTGTGAAAGCTTATCTTGGGTTTATAGGGTTCCGACGTCAACTAAATGGCAAGGTTATTCATATTACTTGTTCGTATATTCCTCCGGCTTCGGTTTTTAATATTTACTTAAGGCCTCATTGATCAAGTGTAATTTGAAATTTACCCTGCTGACACATTACCCCTATTTGTTGGCTATAATTTACCGGAGGTTTCTTGGAATTTCGAACGTGGCTATGAGGTTCTATCTTCTGTTTTTGTTATTATGATGAAGTGTTTGCTAGTGTAGTATCAATCGTATTAAATCGTATTAGTAACATTTTGAATAAATTGGATTTGGCCTTTTGTAAAGTGACTAACTCATCTATTCGGCGTATTCTCTCGTTTGTTATTCGGGAATATGTACATCATCAAATTATCTTGATCTTGTTGAGGTGCAGGGCCAGGAGTTTCAGGTCACCTTCTGAGTTTATCATAATGAATAACTGGCGATTTGTCTTTCGGAAAGCTAATTATGCCAGACTTTGTAATGAATTATCTAATATATCTTGGAATTTGAATGATGGAAACATCAAGGGATGTCTGCCTGGCACTTGTTCTTAAATGCTATCTAACTGGTCGTATACATCGTTTGTTGTTTCGTTCTTGTACATCGCGATCTGTAGAAGTCATATTTGAGGTTCCACAGAGGTTCCACGTTAGCGTCCATCACTTTTTAATTTATTTTGTTAAATAATAAATGAATGAATGCGTTCGAGATTCGAAAGTGTTAATGTTTGCGAACGATGTTAAGATATATTACTCTTTCAATACCTGGGAGCAAGCGTCCGCATTTTGAACTTTCCTAAGTTTATGCTTGCTGTAAATACAATAATCTGTCTCTTAACTTAAAGAAATGGAAACAGTTAACATTTTGTAGGGGAGTTTCGCTGTCTATTGACTATTATATTGATACCCCACTCATGGGCTTTCTTTCTACTGTCATAAACTTGGGGATTATACTTGACTATAAGTTGAGCTTTAAATTACAGATCGAAGATAGGTTAGGAAACCGAGAACTCTGCTGGGGTTTATTAGAGTTGACCGCACGAAATTATCGATTCTAATATGCTGATTACAGTACTTATTAGTCTTAACTTGGAGAATTCCGTGCTGATGTTGTTCCCAAACTACAGGTACTATGTCGACCAAACTGAGCCTCTGCAAAAAGTTATTTTAAAATTTGTTTTGCAGCGCTTGAGGTGAAACCCAGGGTATCATCGCCTCTTTATGAGGGTTGTCTTAAGCTTATTCATATTCCTAGCTTGGAGAGTAGACGTAGTTGATTAGATGTCTCGTTCATTATAAAAGTAGCCGGCCACTTTTATTAGGCGAGATTTACGTTTATATTCCGGGAGGAGTAACCCGCAATTATTGGCTTATTCGGCTACCACGAATTTGTATTAATTATCGCATTATGTCTATCATTCCGCATTTTAATGATAACTTTAGGTTTTATGATATGACCTCAGCGTCTTTTTGAAAGTGAAACGTATAATTTCAAATTATAATGCCTGATGGTCTGCTTTGTTGCTGTTACTATAGTTTGCTATGTGTTACTTTTATTGTTCCGTGTAGGAACCATACATTGTAACTCGAATTGTATTACTTAGACGGGCTATTTTATCTTTGTATCTTCGGTGTTTGTCAGATCTTGAAATTGATGCATCGAGAGCAAAGTCCAAACAAGACCCAAAGTCTTGGTTGCATCAATTCCACCATGAAATTTGAGGAAGTGTTCACAATCTCCAAATAAAACATCATCTTAAAAGATTTGACCGTTTGATTGTTGAATTACGAACCCATTTTTCTGCAATAGTGATGTAATTTCCTGTGGTATTTTAATTGCCTGATCAAGTACAGCCAGAGAAATCATCAACGTAAAAAATCGTCTTATAATCTTAGAAACCAAGTTTAGTTTCAAATGTGACGGGTTTCAATTTGTAAATTTTGATGTCGTTACGTGCGTTGTTTCTCAGAAGATTACGTTGTAGATATTGGCCTAGATGAGAAACTTTTACACATCGATACATTTTGCAAAAATCACTGCTTAAAGCTGGCTGAAAGAAACGAAAACCTAAAAGCGCATTAAACAGCTATGATTTCATTATAGGTCCAAAGAATGTAATGAGGTTTTTTCTGAACCGTAGAAAAACGATTCTCAAGTTCGTTCTTGTGCTGTACTGCTTCTGTATGCAATGGTGCGGCAAATAATAAGTGTTAAGTCTTGTTGAGTTGGAGTGACTAAAGGCACGTGATTTAGTTCTCTGTACACGTTCATAAAAATTGTACATCGGGTTTTGATTTCTAGGCGCTTGTTTAGTTTCCTTTCCAAAGCTTGAAACCCGTGAACAGCAGGTCCATAAGAATTTCCAAGCACATCATCTTCTTCTACACCTGAGTGAACACGAATTGTTGCTTGTTAAAAGTGCTTATAAGTGAAGATTGGTCGCAGCCAAGATTCATTAAAGTTACTGTTCAGAAAGATTTAACTAATGTATCCCAATTGCCTTCTTCACGCTCAATAGTTATATTAATCACCCATCCGAATAGGGATTTTTACGATATACGTAAATTTTACGCGAGATGAAATTACTCAAAATTTGGCTTACACATATCAGTTCAAGGAGTAGATCAAAACCAATTAGAAAGATCTTACGGCTTGGTTTGTTATGTAAGGGGTCTGCTAACCGGACATTTTTCAGTGTGCTGTAGCTACTTGCATTAAAGCTGACACTAACGTGATAACGACAACAGTTGACATTGAAATTGAATAATCTCGATGCTTTGACTGGGAGGAGATATCGCCCAATTTACCTGCAACAAAACTGCCATTTCGTATGAATGAAATGGTTACGGATGACTTCTTTGTTCTCAGATGAAGTTGATTTGAACAACGGGTTGTGATGAAATTTAGTTGAAATGGTGCATTTAAAATAACCCCGCAACATATCAATGAACTATTGTGATTTTTCACTAAGATCGTTGTAGCCAACCACACATTTGAAGAAAGCGAAGATTTTTGAGGTTGATGTGGAGTGCAGAAAGGCCAATTACTGACCATAGTCAATTAGTGAATCTGGCATCTCTGCATGTTTTGGTCGTGTTATTTTTTAGCGCTTATTAATTTTGCAAAAGTTTTTCTTTTTTAACTGGTTATTAAGCCAAAATAAAGCCTAAATAAGTGAATAGTGGTTCAGAATTAAATTATATTCATTTGGTGTTTCCGTGTGTATTCCCCTCGAATACTGTTTAAATATCAGTTGCACCTAGTGGAAGCGATACCGAGCAATTCTAACTTGGCGACCTGCAGGATCCACACCAACAGGTTTATCCACAAAAGCTCAAAGAAGAAAATTAGTGCACCAAGTCCAGTTGTCACTTACCTCTGCTCGTGAAGAGCAAAAATTTCTTTTTGTTGCGGCAATTTAAGAATCACATAATAAAAATGTGAAAAAGGTGAGAAAAAGTTAAAGGACAGCTTGGCCATAATAATACGTGCCGCCAAGGGAGACGTGGTGAACTCGCTTGTTACAGTCGATATTACCTCCCCCCCCCCCCCCCCCCCGCCCACTGTTAAGCTAACATCATTGTCATCATCGTCATCCACATTTTCATCATTTTATTGGATAATTTAGAATCAACTTATGAATGCCAGCAGCAGCACCATTTAAGCAAATATTTAAGTGCTTTCTTTATGGATTACTATAGTTATTCTTAGTTAATTTATTATTATTGTATTGTTTCTTCACTTGTTTTTTTTCTCTCGCATGCAAAACAATTGCCATTAAACACAAACTTGATATATGTAAGCAAAGGTTAAGCAGCATAATTAATTTAATTATGAATAGCTTCGATAAGCGAATTCATTAACGCAGACAGTTTGGCAACTGATGTGCGCGAGTCCATACGGTTTTTGTTTGCCTTATCGCCTTAATTGCTCTCATTGCTTCATGCGCGTTTACATGCGCGTTTAAATGGGAAATATTTATATCGATGTAAAATTGTTTGGGTGTAAAAGCAAAAGGGAGGCAATTACTTTAATCTTATTGAACTAATCTTATGGTAGTTTTTCCGTTGTCATCAATCTTGGTTCTTGCGATCAGCGCTGGTACTCTTATTACAGTAGAAGATTACAGCTTTTTTCTTGCCTTGCCGTTTGTTAACGTTGTCAAATTTATCTCTAATTTAAGTGAAAATTTTCTTGTTTACGATTTTCTTTTCTCTCAACGTTGCCAAGATATTATCGTTAATTTGTAAATATATTTAGAGTTGTTTTTTCATTTAGAATTTGTTCTTTTGTCCAAATAATTGCACTTCTAGCCTTTCATTGGCCGACATGGAGTGTCTATACACATCTTGCCGTGCAAAAACTGCCCTGGAATCTGATAGATTCGTTATGTGCTGGCTTTGTGATCGCTTTGGTCACGCAGGTGCGTCGTATTATAGGCCGTACTGCTGACGCAGTCATTGATCCTTCCAAACGCTTACGTTGGTCATGTCCCAAATGTAGGAAGCGGGACATTGACTTCTACAGACTATGCACGGAGACAAAAATTGCTTTCTCAGATTTGAGTAAAAATCTCAACTCCATGTGGGAAAAGTTTGTGGAAGTTAAGTCTAGGTTTGATGAGTGTCGCTTCATCGAGAACTCATCACCTTCTCAGGCTACCAAAATAGCAACTCGTATCGTAAGGACGTCACCTCTGATCCCCTCTAAACTTGTTTCGCTTGTACAAGTTAGCGCTCCCTCTAACTCCTTACCGAAAGTCATCGGTTCCGATACTGCGGACTCGGTTGGTAACAAAAGTGTCACAAACAAGCCGGCAAGTCCGTCTGCTTTAAGTTATGCTGAGGTGGCAAGGGAATCTCCTCCCAGCGCCGTCGCTCGTTCTAATCAGACGTCATCGCCTAAAAATAAAAATAATAAGGAGCAAAATAAGTCTTCTTCTCCCCCTTGCTGTTCGAGTGTGAACAGTAGTCAACAAACAGGGCGGGTCACTCAAGCTGATCGTGCAAGTGTGGTAACCCCCTCAATATTCTTTCCATCTAATAACTCCCTAGCCATAAACCCTACTGTTCCTAGTAGTGATGACATTTCCTTGACGGCAGTTCCTCCAAGGAAAGCTGTATTTGTGTCAAGACTGGCACCGGAAACGTCGGTCGATAACATAAAAAGCTATCTGGCGGCGAAACTCCCATCAGTCAACTTAAGGCGCGTTAGCATTTTTAAATTGGCTCCTTCTCAATCTAGAGCAATATCGTCATTTAAAATACTAGTTCCGACTGAAAACAGTTATATTTTGTTAAATAAACCACTGTAGCCAGTAGGATGCTTAATTAAGAAATTTATTCCTCGAAATCGACCCCGTAATACCAAAGCTGTAGGCCTGTTGCCTTCAAAAAACTAAATGTTTTTTCAGGCCCATTATATATCATTTATCAAAATGTTAGGGGACTAAATTCAAAAATTCGTTCTACTTTTCTAAATTCAGTAAGCACTGAGTTTTTCTGTTTGGCCTTCACTGAAACTTGGTTAAAACCTGATATACATTCGTCGGAACCTTTCCATATTTTTTTCCATGTCTTTAGAAATGATCGATTAAATCGCATTGCCATACCTGCGTCAGTCCCGTCCAATTTAATAGAATTTCCCACTTCTCCTGACGTAGAATTTATCGCCATTGGAGTGAAAATGCCTAATAAACAGCTATTTGTTACCTGCTCCAAATCCTTCCCCCAAATTTTGATATCCCCATATATAAGAAGCAGGCTGCTCTTATTTGTGAAGTGGCCAAGCAGTCTAGACCCACTGATTTTGTCGTTGTGTTGGGAGACTTTAACCTGCCTCAGGTCACTTGGTGTAACAATGGTTGTTTAATTCCTACTTCAACATCTGATAGAGCGAATTATTTGACCACAATTTAGGTCAATATAACTGTACCTTTAATTGTAATGGTAGACTGCTTGATCTCTGTTTTGCCAATTTTCCTAAGATTAATGTTAATCGACGTTCACCTTTTAGTTTACCTGAGGATCCTTATCATCCAGCAATGTGCATTTCCTTTCATCACAAGTATGATGGTTCGTTGAACTGCCTTAATATTCCAAATCCAACCTTTTCTAGCAAATTTTATGATTTTCATAAAATCAATATTGTATTGCTAAAATCTCATCTTTCACACTTGAGGCTTGATTTCTTAACCGGAAGTATAGAAAGCTCATTGTCATCGTTCTTCAATACATTAAATCTTGCTATTGCTGCATCCATTCCGCTTAAGCAGAGCCGACCTCGAAGTAGGTGTCCCCCGTGGTTTAATACGACAATTAGGTATTATAAGAATAGGAAAAACAAGCTGTTCAAGAAATTTTTGAGGCTAGGCTATTTCGCGTACTCAGCCGCAAGGCATAGATTTAACTCCCTCAATCATCAATATTATTGCAGATACTTTCACTTCATTAGATGCTCTCTGTTTTCTAATCCTAAATACTTCTTTAAATTTCTTAATTCAAAAAGAAAGGTTTCCGCACATCCCTCGCATGTTTCTTTTAATGGCTCTGACTCCTCGGATGATTTTGAAATCTCAAATCTGTTTGCTGAGTACTTCCGACGAAACTTTTCGACTGCTAGTTTTGATTTATCAGCTAATTACCCATACCCTATAACTAACTTGGTTTCTATACCTAAATTGGTTATTTCTGAAGATGACGTTTTTAAAGGGTTGCGTTCCCTAAAATACAGTTGTGCGCCTGGACCTGATGGAATTCCATCATGCGTACTTAAATCTTGCGCCGCTGAGCTATGTGGCGTTATCTCTCAAATTTTTAATCGGTTCAATGAAGGTGTTTTCCCTTTTTCTTGGAAGAGTTGTTTTATCATTCCTATCCACAAATGTGGGAGTAGACAACTTGTTGAGAACTATAGAGGCATCGCCAAGTTGAGTGTCTTGCCTACACTATTCGAGAGTATTGTGACTCAGCATCTGGCTTTTGCCACCAAATCGTATATTTTTCCACTTCAACATGGCTTTCGAAAAGGAAGATCTACGGTCACCCATCTGTTAGAGTTTACTTGTCATGTTTTCAAGTCTTTTTCTAGTGGCTCTCGCACTGATGTCATATACACTGATTTTAGCAAAGCGTTTGATTTGGTTAATCATAAATTACTTATCTTTAAACTTCAAGCCTCTGGCTTCCCTTCCCATTTAGTGAAATGGATAAGCTCTTATTTGCATAATAGGTCATTCAGGGTTTTGTTTAATTTCATCACCTCATATGAATTCCCCGTTACGTCAGGCGTACCTCAAGGTAGCCACTTAGGACCCTTTTTATTTAATCTATACATTAATTTTATTTAATCTATACAGTGTGATTAAACCCAGCCAGATCTTAATGATGACGTGAAACTGTTTTCTTCCTTTTCAATAGAATTGCAATCACATCAGCTTCAAATTGACCTGAATAATTTTGTTGCATGGTGCTCGTTGAATCATATGAAACTAAACCTAAATAAATGTAAGAAGAAGGAAACCATTCATTACTCAGTATTTCATTGATTCGCACAAGTTGGAGGACGTTGATTCGTTCACAGATTTAGGCGTTCTCTTTGACCATAGGTTACGTTTTAACTTGCATATTGAGCTCTCGTTAAGCAAAACTAGGTCCGCGCTTGGTTTTATAAAGAGGTGGTCCAAAGAGGTTGATGACCCTAACATTACAAAAAGGCTGTGCATGTGTTTGTGTACACCTATACTCGAGTATGCCTCTGTTGTGTGGTCTCCTTCATATAGGTGCTATGTAGATTCAATTCAATCTATTCAAAAGCAATTCTTGCTGTTTGCCCTGAGGAATTTGGGTTGGGATCCGATTGCCTCTCTTCCCCCCTATGAAAATAGGTTGCTTCTGTTGTCCTTACCGTAGAAACGTAGATTTGTTCTTGGAGTCTCTTTCGTTATCAAAGTAATAAACGGTGCTATTGACTCACCGTCGTTACTTGGCGAAATAAGTTCCAATGTTCCTAACCGCTTCTCTAGGTACTTTACCTTGGTTAGGCTTAGCCAATGTAAATACAATTGTGAGCTGTTTAACCCGCTCAGAGTTGTTTGCAAGAACCCTAAGAAGTCTTTTTGATTCGAAAATGAATTGTTGTTATCTATTTTGGTTGCCAAGCTTATGCATGTTTGTGATGGCTTAGGGGTTCATTTGCAATTTGGTCCTGTACCGGTTGTGGGTGTGGCCCTGTGCTAATTGTGTACTTCCCTTTCCTTCTTTCGCTTCTAATTTGTCTTATTATACTTATACTAGTTTTAATAATAATTAATTTAAGATTTACTTTAAGAGGCATTTGAATTCGACTGTCATTTGTTTTTAGTTGAGTTCCTGCATGTGAAGAATGAAAATTAATAAATAAATAAAACACAGTCTGCTTTGGAAGAAATCGAATGCAGTGAAATCGAAAGCGCAATCCGTGTTAATTTTTACTTCATCACACTTTAAATTTAATGATAAGCTTGCTGCTCAGTCAGGCTTTCAAAAAAGGGTACATATAAGCCAACAACCATCAACTGTTAGTCGATTTATTTTGGAAGACAATACAGCATCTTATTCCGCAGTTTATCACAAACCAAATTTTCCGAAATTAAAAATATCAAAATCTCTGAGTTATGCACGGATTTGCTTTATCGCCATGTTTACAACAGACACCGACAACGACAACGAGTTAAGCAACAATGTAAAATTTCAATATCTCCATACTAGTTTAAAGGATGCTACTTTCGAAACCATTTTATCATTTGAACCTAGTGAAGCCAGCTAAATTATTCGTTAAAGAAACGACTTGATAATAAACTTCTCAACTTTCAGACCCGTACTAAGAAGATTTTCCCGTTAAAAAGTGTGGAGAAAAGCACTATCAACTTTAGCGACATGCTTCAGATTCATATGCGTGCGCTACAGTTACAATTACAATTACAAAGGATCAAATTGCTGATGAATTTTTACATTTAATTTAAATTCTATGCCCATTCTTAAGTGAAAAGTAAAGAGCGTAGGTCAAGCGGAAAGTTTCTACCATGGTCTTCCATTAAATCGCTTTTGCATAACAAGTATCGTATGCTGAGAAATATAGACACTTATAAGTCATACAAAATTCCAACCAGTCAAGCCAGCTAAAAAGCTTCTTCACATGATCGAAATGCTTTTGTTCCAGCCACTGCGCTATCGCATTCTTGTACATTTTGCGCCTTCGAAGAACATATTTTGCTAATTAGCTTAGTTTCGGAAATTTAAACCCACCAGAATTGCTTAGAAAAGGCACGCATTTTGAAATATTGTAAATCTGGTGATTACTGCCATTGCCAAACGAAGCAATTGTGTTTGAAGAAATCTTTTATTTGGCTTCTCTAGTAATTTAACACGAGCAAGAGTTTAAGGATCATCGCATACCCTGAGTTTCTCAACTCTCAAAAATTCATTTAGATCTGGAAGTTCTTTTAAAACTAATGCAGTTTTTTTTTGTGTAGCACATGACGTTTCCAGATTGGCTTATTGTGATGATTTAATTGGGATTATTTAAAGAAAATAACTAAAGGTAGGAATGTTTGCTTTACCTGTATGAAGATGAAATTAACATCTTTTACTGCGGAAAATTCTTTTAAATTTTGTTCAGGTTTGCACAAAACTAAGGTTTTATTGCTTATTGGGCAAACAGGACATTTAGTTTATTTACTATTTTAAATAACCAATAACACGAAATTAATTTTTGCTGTGTGTTACCAATGATTGTCAAAAAAACTAATCCAGTGAATGCTTGCTCAAATGCATGCGATTAATTAATTAAATGTTTTTAGACCCCAAATTCGCACATCGACTTTTAATCAAATTTATTTAGTTCATATATTGTTTGTTTTCTATTTTATTTCAGAAAACGAATAGATTTTTGCTTAAATTTAATTAAACCGATGGATTTTCCTTCTTTGCTTAGTACATGGTCGGAATGTTTGTTTGTGCAAACACTGTTTACGAGTAATGTATATGACTAGCATAATAAAACCTGTTGAGTCGAATGTTGAGAAGAAATTATCTAATTTTATTTAAACTAAACGTGTTTGTTTTGCACCTACGCGTCAGCACACAAAAGAGACATCCCTACACAAAAGAAATTCGAATTTTATCGCCACCATAGTGCTTTAAATTGTCGAAACAGTTTTGTATAATTATTATTTTGCGATTGCTAACGAAATAAGAGCAAAGCGTAGGCAGCGAGCGTGTTAATCTTTTCCCGATTACCACGTTACAACAGGCTTGTAGGTTTATCGACGAAAAACATTATATATAAATGAAATAGAACATTTTTCTAGGAACTTTCACTTAAAGAAACTATTATTTAATGTGTAATGCATTTACATTATATGTCGAATTATCAATCAATTCTTATCAGCAATTTTTACTATATGTCGCGTATATTCATGAAACAGGTTTCTTTCTAATTTCCGCGTTTTTGATAATTTTTTTGCGCTTTTAACATTTCGTAATTGTTCACTTGTCCAGATTCCAGAAATGGTTCCACTGTACCTGTTATCTTGTTACACATGTGCACATATGTTTGTTCTTCAGATAAATTATACGCACTTGCATTTTGGTCTATCGCTTAAAAGCGTATTTTTATGTATGTTATATATATAATCAATACAATAACCACTATATATGTAATATTGTATCAATATTTGCACGTATTTCCCATCGCAGAAATGTATAATTTTTGCAAATGATGCTGTAGAAATGGGTTTCCCATTTTGAAGTGAAAAGAGGGAGAGATAAGGAGAGAGCGAGAGAGAAAGAGAGAGAGAGAGAGATCAACATTTCGCTGATAATGTATTCGCCAGGTACTTTCAAAGAATCCACGTTGCTACGTGATCTTGAAACGAGACTTCGAATATTGTAAACATTTCGGCATTCACAAAGTATATGTTTCATAGTAAGATTTTCTGCACAAATGCAAATTGGAGAAGTAGATTTCTTTGGCAAAGGAAATTAGCATTAATATACGAGTAGGGTATATGCTACCAATCTCGACTTTTATAGCCGTTTTTTCTTCGATTTTTTTCTTAGTAAATTTTTTAATTTTATCTCCGCAAGCTTCAAGGGTATTCTTTTCTTTGGTAATAGTTTCCCAATTAACACTAAACCTACCGACATTTCATGTATACCTATTTCTACCACGAGCGGTCAAATTACCGCATGTGTAAAAACATATTTATCTTAGTAAAATAGACAGTAAACAAAATGTTTTTCGGATGCTATAATAAAAACTCGTTCCCCGCTTTTCGATGTTGTATGTTTTATTTATTTTCATGCATTTTCATCACAGTTTTTACAAATTACAGCATTTTGTATTGCACATTTTCCACATACGTAGTTTTTACATTTAATACAAATTTTGTTTGTTTTATTCATTTTACAATATCTTATTTGGCAAAATTTCCGTTCAGAAGGAACAGGATTTGTATTTAGTATTGTTTTTGATGAGCATTCTTTGCTTATCTGTTTCTTTTCCTGATACTCGGTCCCAAGTTCTTCTGCAAATTGAAATAAAAACTCTTGCCTCGATATTTCCTCACCCGTCGTTTCTTTATATAAAATCCAAGCATTTATCCTGGCTAAGATATTGAAAAATACCTGTAAGGGCCATCTTTGACATTTAGATTTTACGCTATACTTTCTGGCCATTTGATTACATCTACACCGAATTGTGTGCTATTCTAAAATCTAATTTTCTCTGGTATACGGGTGTCATTTTTTTCAATTTCAATGGATGAATGCATTGAACTAAGTATTAATGCTTTTTTTATTGGGTTTAGCTTTATAAATTGTAAGAATAAAATCTTTCGATTTGTATAATATTGTTGAGAAGCGTACCATACTATCCTTTGCCTGTCTCGTTAATTTTAGCAGTTCTCTTTTATTTCTTCGGATAGTTCCAACAAGCGTCGTTCTTTTTGCTAGAAATTTACTCGCTAGTGACGCACTTGTAAAAAAATTGTCAACTGTTATATTTCTCCCATGGCCCGTATATGGTTCTGCTAATTTCAAAATTACAAACACTACAAGTGGGATTGATGATTCTCTCCCTTCATTTTTTCCCAAATATGGAAAGCCGTTTACTATATATTTACTACTTACATCGGAAGCTAACCAGAACTTTATGCCAAATTTGTCCGGTTTGTTGGGCATGTATTGAGTAAATCTACAACGTGCTTTTGTAGGGAACAATTGTTCATCTATAGCAAGATATGCTCCTGGTTTATAACAGTTTTGACTGTTTTCGATAAATTTATACCAAAGCGTTGACTTCGTTGATTTTTGTTATCAAATCGAATAAATCTCATGATTTCTGCGAAGTCATTTCGAGTCGTAGTTGTCGAGAAACATGACGGATCCCATTTCGTGTTCCATAAATATAATAAATTAATATTTTTAGGCTCATATGCGCCACGTGCAAACAGAAGTCCAATAAATGCATAAAATTTTGCAATAGATAAATTCCATTTCGTTTTCCACACTCGAAATACCTCTGATTCCGTATATTCTCTTACATGTTCAATCATTTAATGATCAATGATCAAAGAAATGAGTCTACAATTACATTGTAGACTCGTAAAACAATTTCAAGAATGCGATTATCGAAGAATATAGTCGAAAATAACATAAATTTTTCAAGCGGTCAAATGACCGTTCGTGGTAGACTAGACATGGTATAGTTTTTTTTCGGAAAGTATACAATAAAAAAAGTTGTAAATAGTGAAAAATAGTTTGTATGTATATTTTAGGAAAACTCAATAAGCTACATGATGATACAATAACGTTGTATACGAAAAATTTTAAACGAAACTTTAAAAACGGTCATTTGACCGCGCATGGTAGGTTTAGTGTTAAAATTTAAAGGGATACGGATAGCCTTTATGATTGACAAGCAGTCTAAAATGACAGCCGCCCCAAGTTTAGATTTTTGAGCAAGGTTTGTGGGTTAAAAAATAGCTCTAGCTTCGGTCAGAAATGTTGACACGCTTTCGTGTAGGATATGATTCACTTTGACCTGCCCTGTAGCGCCATCTACTGCGTACGGAAAAGACAGGCCCTCCCTTCTAGAACTGCCTGCGAAAAGAAAATGCCAACGGTTTTTTCTAAATAGTGAGTTTCCATGCAATTAGTCCTTTGATGGCGAAATTTGGCGTACACTTTTTTTTATATGTTGAGAGTGAAATGTCATAAGAGTTAACATTTAAAGCCCGCAATGGTTTGAATCCAGATTTTCAGAAGACGTTTAGCGGGATCATTATAGCTTTTACAACTATTTCGCAAGAGATTGCTATCTTTTGGTATTTTGGCAATAATAGTTTCCTTTAAGTTCTTGCTGAGTATTGAATAGCTAGAATTCAGCAGTTCCGGGATTATTTAGCTTTTAACTTATACACTCTATTTTCTAATAAGGACCAGTCTGGGCAACGATGTTTTTATGTGTGTTGTTCGGAAGGCATTTTTGCCGGCTCTGATAATAATCTTATTTATTTTATTTACCGTTGTTGTCATATATTATCAAGCAGAAGTCGGTTTTGTTTAAAACGAACATTTTGCTAAGATAATCAATGGTGTTTACGTGAACACACATTAAACTAAGATCAACTCAGTTTAATGGAATTCTCTAACTGAAAGCAATGCAGATTGCAACGCTACTTATTTAAAACCGTTGGCCTTTAAGTTAAGTGTTTGCACATTTCAAACTGGAAAGCTATTTAAGTGCGTAAGCCAATTCATAAAAGTTAATTGAAAGAGTTTTAACACGATTTCTTCCAGAAAAAGCTCTCGTTGCGGAATAATCAATATGTAGTACAGTACCAGCACAGCTTCTGCCTTGCTTAAATCCAATTTGTTTGTTTAGTTTGTAGTCGAATTTTTAGATTAAAGAAAACGATACAACGTATAATGGACGCCATAATTTTTTCCAATAACTTTGAGAGGAACAAAGAGTTTGGACGGTAGTCTGATGCAACAAAAGAACCTTAATTTTTTTGAATGTGCACAATCACCGCAAGTTTTCATGAATTAAGAAAATGAACAGTAGAAATTATTCTATTATATAGGTATAGTAATTCACACCTTGAATCTGTCAATGCTTTGGTCGTTTGATATGAAATACGATCCAAGCTGAGTGTTTTTACTATTACTTTGGTAAAATAGCTCTCAAGTTATAACGCAGATACAGATTCGCTAGGAAGACAGCGCATCGAAGAAGTTGCAGTTGGAGAATTAGTCAGAATACACTTTTCCGAAGTGGTTAAACATCTCCGCCTTGATTAATATCCCGTTTGGAGGGCAGATGGCAGTAATCTCATTGGAATATGGGCACCTCGGTAATTCATTGATTATATTTCATACAACCGTCAGTGAAATATTTCTATGAATTGTTTTAGAATACTTTTCAAACCTGAGAGTGTTTTAATTTCTCAATTCTCTTCTTACTCGGCCAGTTTAGAATATTTAATACAATAAGATTTACCCAGCAGAAATCTTCTTTGTTTTGGAGGAATATCAGAAGTGTTTGGAAACTTTAAATTGATAACGATTGGAAAATGGTCCTTATCATAAAGATCGTTGGAGGTCCACCACGAAATAGACGGAAAAAGGAATAGAGAGTAGTGCCTATGTGTAGTAATGTAGTGGTAATATGTAGTGTAGGCACTGTAGCAAAAAAAAAATAAATAAATATATAAAAAAAAGATCAGAGAAAAAAAGAAAAATTTGGGCAGTTGAAGGGATTGAGTTTCGGAACGAACAGCGAAGCGCACACTTGAAGTGATTATAAAGTCAGTTTTGATTTGTCAGTTTTGGAGATTTTGAAAATTTGGTTTTTCCTATCATTTTAAAGAGAAATATCATTTCATCTATATTTTATTAAGAAAAAAGGAAAAAATAACAGACTTATTGCAAAAAAAACTACAAAAAGTGGAAAATTATATAGCTATATTATGAGTAAATCTGTATTACGAATTTCGACGCTAACAATCCGCAAGTTATAATTCAAAAACAGAAAATACGAAAAAAAGCCAATTCCGTCCAGTTGGTCCACTCACACGTTAGCAATTGAAATAATTACGTGGCTCTATGAATCAATTTTTCCAATCATCCCTAAGGCGTTGAAAATATCCATCATCCAGGCGGTTAAGCGTCTCATCGTAATAATAAACGACCATTTTTTTTGTGTATTATTTTTTTTATTATTATTCAAATTATTTTAAAAAAATTATAATCTATAAAAAATCATTTAGCTGCGGCGATGCGCATCAACGTGGGTGTTTGATTTGAAAAAAAAAAAAAATTACAAGCTAAGTGCGTTGGCCTTCCATCATTTAAAACACAAATATTTCTTCCAATGGGTGAAATATTTCAAAACGGAACCATGCGCATTGTTTGTTCCAGAACTGTAGATTGTGCCCCAACGATTAAAGTTTCCAATTATAATCAGTGGCGGAGAGAGTGTGGAGAGCAAAGTTCTCCAAGTTACAATATTCTCGCTGCGAAAAGTACACAATATATTTTTTTTAAGGATAATTTCAGCAACCATAAGTTGCATATTTGATTTTAAGTGGATGCGTGCATGACCGATGTTGGAGTTAACAAGGATGCCAACTCTGTTTTGACAGCGATATTTGATCAGCATTTACAAATTATAGAATATGTGAATGAAATTGGACTAAAAAAATTTTGTAGTGAGTTTCTTGAAGAAATATATACGTAGGGTTGAAATATCTCATTAGAATCTGCAGGTGAATGAAATTACTAGTGAATCTTTTTTTTTTTTTTGATTTTATTAACATGCTGTGCAGAGCGATGTTGCCGAGATTCTGGTCGTTATATTATATTAAAGATTTACTTATCTTGTCAATTGAAGAATCAAAACTGCTGTTTTTGTATTTGTTGATTTTGATATTTTGTATTTGTTCGAATGAGGTGAGACTAGATGAAAGAGAATTACATTTTAAAGTTGATGGTTTGATGAGTGACTTGGCTTGAATGAAGGGTTTGAAGACTTAATCGTTGTTGAGAACAGCCTTTCCTTTGATATTCAATTTACTTGGTTGGTCGGTATTCGATGTTCGGTTTGGGTATTTTTAGGTTTGCTGTTCGGTGTGTAGTGAGTTGAAGTTCATTGCTTTTTTAAACAGAATTATAACACAACCGTCGTAAAGGTAATGATTTTGCTAGAAGAAAAAGGGTTTAGTTCTTGATGCCTACGGCGAGCTTCGTTCCTGCTACGATGATTTTCAGTTTTGAGTTTTAATACATTCCGCATTTGTGAACGTCGAAGGCTGTCTTTGTCTAAAGTCGAGCGATAATCATTGTAGTTGAGGCAAAAGGTACGAGAAAATTCGCCAAGATTACGTAGAGATAGTCCGCACTTAAGACATGAGGAATTGCTGACAATTTTTGCATTTCATAGTAGTTCGGATGTAATGCGCAACTTCACATTTGTACCATCTACAGTAGGAGGTAGATCATATCGGTCAAAAGTGAGAATTATTTTACCGGTAGGGAAGCGGCATTGTCCTTCACCGTTGCGTTTCGTAAATTTATTGACATTTAGCTTGATTATAGCTTGAAATTTCGTCATAAATTATTTCGGCGTGAACATATTTTAAACAAGGAGCATGCATTTCGCCTTTCACTGAATATAACGTTTTATGTAATTTCGATGAGAATGGGTATAAGTTCGAAATAAATTCGGCTTTTAAAATTTTTTCTGTAACATGAGGATTGCGGTAAATAATTAATGAAGTTTCAGTACGTGTTTGGCAAATTGAGCCAATCTCTCTTGGAATACCGTTTAGACCTTTTTTAATTGCAAATGAACTTAGTTTGGAGATTAAATTTTCTTGAGATGGAATCATGATAAATTTTTTGTCCGTTACAGGAGCGTTAATTGTTGGCAATAATGTAAAGCCGAAAATTTTTGTTGTTGTTTCTTTTTTAGGAATAACACCTGCATTCAAGAAGATCATGAGTTTGTTAGGGGCCTTATCTGGCGGCCCCGGAGCTACAGCGTGATTGAAATCTTGACCACTAACTTATAAAGCGTTGAAGATACTCTACAATGAAAAGTAGCATTAAGTTTTTTTTAAATATTTGGAAACTGCTAATAAAAATTTCTATTGTCTAATTAAATTTTTGCAATTTTTCCAAATTTCCTTCTTTATGAGGTTTTTGTGCCAACAACATCAAATTAACACAACCGATAATACTGAGCCTACGAGGGGAAACCCATTAATAACTTGCAACTATTGAACCTAACTACGACTGAAAGTAGCCGATTCTTGCCGACGAAAAATAAGAATAGGTGTTACAGACATCCTGAAACAAGTCGATATGTCAAGATGTTATACTAATTATACTAATGTTTATTAAAAAGTAATTCAAATTCAAAAATAATTAAATGGACATTATTGATAATAATAACTAAAAACAGTTCAGTGACTGCATTGCTTCACAACTTGATTCAATTAAACCACAGACCATTGTTTCATAACGTTTTTCTTTAATAGTCATTCGTTTGTTTTACTGTTCGCTGTCAGCTCCTCACTCTCTTCCACTCTTTAGGCACATTATTTTACATGTATGTGCGAGATGGGATTGCCAATTCCTGTTTTAGTTTACTTCTATCGCCCTTTATAATCGTTTCTGAGTGATTTAAAGTTGCAGTAAAATAATCGTTTGTTAATGCCTTTTAGTTGTTGTTTCCTTTATTCCATAAATATTTAAAAGTTGATTTCTTATAGTTCTGCGTCTATTTGGTCAAATAACCATTGAGACATAGCTGCTATTCCATTAATCAATCCAACCCTTTTTTCTATTTTGTCCTGCTATTACACTCACTACTTACTTTCTCGCATCCAGTAGATCCAATTCAAGTAAATTCTTACTCTCAATTTTCAATAAATTAATATTATCTGACATATAATTCAAAAGACCTTCTATTTTATGCAAATTAATCATGCGTATCACCGTATCACTTTCCTTAACATTTTCTTATCTATGAAATTCGTATCAACGTTATCAATTTTATTCCCATCTCTTAGTATTACAAGGATGTCCTTTTTTCAATTTTTCTATCTTATATTTCGATCGTTCTTTACATCTAAGAGGCTCATAATTTTTTATATATCCTTGTTATTTTTTCTCTGCGTAATCTTCTCTATTCTTACTCAAGTTATCTATTATTTTTGCTTTATTTCCCTCTAGAAGCATATTCATTTTACTTCATCTGTTTTCCTCTGTTTGGTGTACATTTAATAGGAGAATGAAATCGATGATTGCAGTTGCTGAGTCTTCTCTATATTTTATAGATACATCTTGGGTGGCTTTATACATTCGCCTGAATATCTCAGAAATTATGCTGTGTAATCCCTCTATCAGCGATACTTGTGGGAGTTTTAGACTTAGCAAGACGTGTTTTAATATTTTCTTTGTCTGAGAATAACATATTTTAGCAGCCTCAGGTCAGAAGTGATAAAAGGATCGAAAGATAGCTAAGTAGAACTTTAGATGCCATCTCGTTAAATCAATTACCAAACAGCGCAAATATGATGAGGTCATGGATAATGGTATAACGTAGCGAGACCATACAAACAGTCCACAATACTATTGAGCCTCAGTCTTCATAGCATCCTCATCATCATCATCAACTTCGTTAATAGCAGCAGCGCAAATGAAGCAATTCAGCCCTGTTGATGTCACCAGATTTTTTTTATATAATTTCTTGGCAAAAGTGGTTAAGTAGTAGTATTTCGACATTCTAAATTAGTAGGAAAACTATAGACCGGCTGTGGCAATTTTTGAACTCCCTCTCATATAACGAAAACTGAAGTGCATACGACAAATAGGTATAATTTTCAATCCTTTACGATGAAAATTATATCATAGTAGTAATTTAACATAAAAAAATTAACTATGCCAAATTTGGCCTATTTTTTGGATCCCATCCTAATAACGCTTTTCACGAAAATTAATCTATTCTTCATCCATACTTCAAGGTTTTTGTATGGACTTATTAGGAAGTTTATTCTTTTATGAACTAAAATACCCAATCTACTAAGTTTATCGCAGTATGATAGCAATTCAATAAATCATCCTCTAAGCCATCACAAACATGCAAGAGCCTGGCAACCGATGCAGTGAACAACACCATTTAATTTTCGAATCATAATGAGATGTTAAGATTAAAAGTTAGTTTAAATACGACATAGGCAAATCGCGCGCAGTAAGCAAAGCTATTTTGATAGACTTTAAAGAACCCGAGTTTGAGATTAAATTTTAGACATAACTTAGATGTCTGCAAACAACTCTACACAGGGTAAACAGCTCATAATTATAGTTACATTGACGCAGCTTAATGAACATAAAGTGCCTAGAGAAGAGGTTAGGGACATTAAAAGTTATCTCACCAAGTAATTTAGACGAATCGATAGTACCATTTATTACCTTAATTAAGAAGGAAACAGGAAGAATAAATGTATGTTTTTCAAGTGATAGTAAGGCTAACAAAAGCAATCTATAGGGACTCAACGCAGATTCTTAAGGACAAACACGAAGAATTACTTTTGAACGGATTCCATTGATCCTACGTAACATCTACATGGAGAATACCACAAAACAGGGCCATATCCAAATATTGGTCTGACTAAGCTCATGTATAGTCTTTTTGTAATGTACTAAAATCAGTATATACGACATCCGTATGAGAGCCACTAGAAAAAGCTGTGAAAACATGGCAAGTAAACCTTAAGAGATTCGTAACAGTGGATCTTCCTTTCCGAACGCCATCCTGGAATGGAGAAATAGAAAATTTAATAGCCAACGCTAAATGCTGACTAACAATTCGCTCAAACAATTTATGTAAGACACTCAACTTGGCGATACCTCTATAGTTCTCAACGTGATGTCTATTTCCACATTTGTGAATTGGAATAAATAAACTACCCTTCCAACACAAAGGGAATACACCTGATTGCAAGGTTCGATTTAAAATCATTGAAATAACACCAGATAGCTCAATGGAGCATGTTTTAGATATACATGATGGAGTCCCATCACATCCAGGCACAGAACTATACTTTAAACACCTTAAACCAACTAAAACATCATTTTCTGAAATGACCAAGTTAGGAATCTAAACCGAGTTAGATGGCCGATACGAATAATTGACATTTGAATCAGAATTAGCAGTTGAAAAATTTCGTCGGAAGTATTCAGCAAAGAGATTCGAATTTTCAATATCATCAGTAGACTCAGAGCCATTGAAACAAACATGCTAGGGATATATGAAGATTTTTCTTGTGGAGTTGACAAACTTGAAAAACTATTTAGGATTAACAGGTAGTGAGGATTTTATCAGCTGAAGGTATCTGCAATAATATTGGTGGATGAAATAATTAAATCTATGCCTTGATGCAGAATAGGCCAAATAGTCGTAAGCAGAACCATTTTTCATTAATTTTTTGAAAAGTTGGTTTTTCCTATTTTTGTAATATTTAGTTGTCTTGCTAAACCATGGCGGGCGCCGGCTCCGATGGCGAAGTTACTTGATCGGAATGGATGCAGAAACAGCTGGGTCTAATGCGTTATGGAAAGATGAAATCGAGCATAATGTGTGAAAGATGAGATTTAAGCAGTAAAATTGGTTTTGTTAAAATCATAATGTTTATTGTAGGAAGGTGAATTTGGCACGTTAGAGTAGTTTAACGAGCCATCATGCCTGTAATAAAGGGAAATATTGCTGGATGATACGGATCCTCAGGTAAACTAAAAGTTGGACAGCGATTTACAACTATCTTCAAGAAGTTGCCGAAGCAAAGATTTAACAGTCTTCGATTATAATTAAGAGTATGGTTGTATTGAAGTAAATTACGATCAACTAATTCATTGAAAAACGCAATAGCTATATCAGATGTTGAAGTGGGGACCATGCAGTCAGAATTACTACTATAACACCAAGTGAATTGTAGCAAATTGAATTTCCCAGAACTTAGACTTTTCGGCGACATCACGAATGAAGGCAGCATGTTTCTTATAAATGCAGATATCGGTATTTGGGGCTATACAGGAACAAGTTACGTATAACTGCTTATTGGCAATTTTCGGAGGAGTAGGAAATTCAATTGAATAGGATGGGACTGCAGTAGATATGGTAGTTAAAATACCACCACCAGTGGGATCCAACCGATCTTTTCTGAAGATCAGGAAAAAGTTGTGGAAAAATTCCGATCAGGCTTTAACCAATTTTCAATGAAGGTCAAACTGGAAAACACCGTGCTCACTGAATTTAGGAAAGTAGAGCGAATTTTTCAGTTTAGGTCCCTAACATTTTGGTATATTTGCATTTTTGGGAGGTACTGCCGAGAAGCAGACATCGTCCCTACTAGGAATAATAGGATTTGCAGGTAAAGAGCTATGATTTGGCGAGAATATAGAGAGGGCGACCACACTTGCACGTGCAGCTTGTGCGACTTTCCCGGCATAGTGACCAGCAAACATCTCCGAACAGCTAGGGGAAGAGGCGGATTTGTATTTTTATTAATATGTTTGGAGATGCACCTGGAGTAGCCTGAATGACACCACTAGGAGAAGATACCCTTGTGAATTTACCGTAACTCAAACGAGACTTATTTGCAATTTTTGTATTACCGGCCGACTCTATGTATAACTGTTTATTGGCAATTTGGATAAATTCAACGTCGGGAGGAGTAGGAAATTTAATTGAACAGGAGGGGACCGTAGCAGATATGGCAACCAAAACACCACCATTAATGGGGTCCAATCCTTTTTGAAAACCTGGAAAAAGTTGTGAAAAAGTTCCGATGAATGTAAATCAGGCTTTAACTAAGTTTTAGTAAAGGCCAAGCAGGAGAACTCCGTGCCCACTGAATTTAAGAAAGTCGAGCAAATGTTTCGCGTTTAGGCCCGTAAAATTTTGGTAAATGAAATTTATTGGGCCTGAAGGAACATTTAGTTTTTTGAGGGTGGAAGAGCTACCGAATTATTATTACCGGGTCGATCGCGAGGAATACTTAATTAAGAATCCAAATGGCTACAACGGTTTGTTTAACAAAATTTCCTTCTTTTCAGTCATAACTTTAAAAGACGAGATAGCTCTGGATTGAGATGGAGCCAATTTGAAAATGTTAGCGTGCTTCAAATTGACGGATGGGATCTTAGCGGCAAGATAACTTTTTATGTTATCCTCAAAGCTGTCAATCTTGACACGAATATTGTCTTTCTCGGGGGTACTGCCGTTAAGCAGACGTCATACGTACTGAGAACGATAGGACTTACATGTAGAGAATTTTGAGTTAGTAGGAAAATAGGAATGACCACACTTGCTTTTTTAGTTTGTGGGACTTGCATGTTGAACAGCTGACACACCCCAACAGCCAGGGAAAGAAACGGATTTATTATATAATTAATATTATAAAATAATACCCGAGTGGCACCACTGGGAAGAGATACCCTGCCCGGGGCGGCATATCTGAATCAAGGCGGGCTTCCCAACTTATTTAGAACTTTTTTATTAGCGGTCAACTCAACGACAGGAAAGACGCTAACGTTCTTTGTAGGCAAGGATGGAGCACTCCCATAAATCGAAGAGTCAGATTTAGGCGAAGACGGAGATGAGGTATCGTACGTTACGCTACAAGTTTGTCTTTTACAGACTGGTGGAGAAGGTGTGTGTTCGAGATAACGGCATTCACCGAACATTGTCTTGTTTTTTTAAACTTTCTACACTATGTGACAAGATTCTTACTTTATTCAGAAATCCTATTCCTTGTCTCCGTGAAAAGCTTATGAAAGTGAATATCCCGTTTCCTACAATCGGGACAAGACCAACGTAGTCTTTTCAAAGAGCGTAGGACTGCATTTGCAGCACGGCTACTGATACCTGCACACTTCGCGTGAAAAACTCTCGCAAAGCCAACAACTAATGAGTCGTTCATAATCAGGGCCTGTTTTAATTCGACATGATGTATATAAACACTCGATGTCAGAAATCCACAGACAAAATAGGATTTGTAAAAAAAGAAAAAACAAGAGAGTTGACACGTATTCAAAAATGATCTCTTAAATTAGACGTAAACTCCGACTATTAAAAAAACAGTAAGCAAACCGTAAACCTAGAGAAAACTGTAAACGCCGCGAACCAGCTCAGATGTTTGGAAGCAAGAACACGCACAAAAGAAGAAAGAGACTTTTTCACGAGGGCAACAAATGCTGATCAAAAAATCAAAATGACTATTAACATAAAGTGTTCAATATAATTAATTCAATTAATTAAAAACTTTTATAATTAATTAGGGCTTAAAAGCGAATAAAGCGCTAAAGTAATAAAATAAGAAAAAATCATTGTGATATACGGTAATAAGGCGCCTCGTTTACTAAAAATTGATATACAAATTTTGGTGGCGTCTGCTAAAATGTCAATTAAAATACAGTAAAAAGTGATGTCAATTATGAACGCAATTTAATTCGTATTGTAAATTGATATTTAATTTACTGCTATTAGTCTAATCTACGAGTTCCGTTCAATTTTGTTTGTTATGCATAAGACAACACTGCGCCTCCATCAGCTAATGTGGTATGCAATCTTTGCGAAAAGGACGTCAAAAAATCGCAGCTATCAGCCATCTGAGTAAAATGTGAAAATATTTTACATATAGACTGTGCAAAAATTATTTCTGATGACCATCATTTAATTCAGAGAAATCCAGCCCTCAATGTCACCTGTAACAATTGTTTGGAGTGCCCAAAAAAGGTAGTGCTGTCTTGTCTACAACGTGTCTTTGAGCGTATCAATGATAATTTTGATGCGAAGCACATTGTGAAACTGGTCATGCAAAACTTACCAACCGCTAGAAGAAAATTTTAACGTCCGCATTTCATATATACAGGACCCTGTCTCTAGCAATGCCATGGACTCAGTTAACAATCTTCATCGTTAGAAGTAGATAATAATAGCGACACAAAACGCCATCACCGGCCTGGCACCATTATTTCGGGTTTGTCTGCTTTGTTCGGCAATATAGTTGGTGTCGTCATAAAAATCGAGTCTGCTCTCAATGTCAATATATCGCCGAACGATATCAACACATATGTCTTATTAAAAAAGCTTCATTGTTAAATTCAATAAAAGTATATTAAAAGATGTCTTGATGAAGAATTGTGTCGCGTTATGAACTTTGAACATATTTGATGTTATTGGTAGTTCTATCCATTGCAGAATCTAGCTCAATGGACACAAGATTCCGATGTTCAGAACGATGCATTGCAAGATGAAAATTTTAAGATGATAAACGGCAAAGGTGACTCTTTTCATAAACGATAATTCTCCAACGCAGTTCGACTTTCACAGCCTTATGAGAGAATATAACAAGTCCTAACACGCAATTTCAATTTATCTCACAGCTTTATGAGCCAACATGTTTATATACATAGGTATTTTTTTTTTTTTGTTCATTAATTCAAATTTTTATATCCTATTTACTTATTTGATTTATATAACGCTTTTGTACGTCCTTAGTTCTGTAAGTGCTTTAACATTACCTATCTACAAATTATATGCAAGTTTTTATGTCCTTTAATAATATTCTTAGACCTATTACCAATGTTAACTAGTTTAAAAATCTTTCTATGAGTGACAACATCACCTTTCGAATTGCTCACCTGAACTGTCAAAGCGTTAACCCTTCTTTTCGTTAATCAAAATTGGACATACTTAGCAATGTTCTTTCTAAATCGACCATCAGAATTTTTGCCGTTATTAAGATTTGGCTTAAGCAGTGTATTTTCAATAATTCAGTATTAATTCTAGACTACAATGTATGCAGAAATGATCTTATCGTGAGTAGGACTCAAGCGTTGCGCTTTACATAGCCTAAACTTTGAAGTTTACGGTAGTAGGTCACTTGAGGGAATTTGTGAAACTATATTTGTAGAATTTTCCTATGTAACAGTAATAGTAAGCTCCATGTGGGTGTAATCTCCCTTCGTAGAACAGATATTAACATATTTGAAAATGAACACGTGGACTTGTTGACGTACTCTAATAATGTGATCATAGTTGGTGACTTCAATTAGGATATATTTTTAATATTTAGAGCAGATAACTTCAGCATTATTAATTCACAGTTCAAATTACAAATAAGTTATTGGTCATAAACTAAATTAATCCACTTACCCATTCAATTACATTCCGAATACACATTCGTTTTGTTGACTGAATAAGGAATTAAAAAAACTTGTAACGTCCGCGAACAAATTAAGGTAGGGGGTCTGTCAGTCTGTTTCCACCAAAAATGTCTCGATAACGGCATGCCGTTATGGGACATCGCATGATTTTGCGGTTCTTTGCAAATAGCGGCTAGCCGTTAGGTAAGCAAAGAGAGCAAGAAATGGCAAGAATCATGCGAGCAGAGTTTTGGTGGTGAGTTCTTGTTTTGTCTGCAGTCAGAAAAAGTTTGGCGATCGAAAGGAAAGGACACAACAGTGAATCTAAATAACAGACGCAATATTGAATTGTAAAAAGAGGTATTGAGGTGATTTTGCAAAATACAAATATAATAACGAAACAAAAGAAAAAAAATAATGTCAGAGCTATCAACCAACAATTGTTCAACCCCTCAAACTAATTATTTAATTGTCTACGCAATAACAAATATATGAAAATAGAGATTATAATAGCACATAACGCAATAATAAAGTAAGAATGAATATTTTTAGTTATAAAAACAAAAAATGTCACTATTATGGATAAACATTCTGTTAAAGGGGTGCTCGAGAAGTTTCATCTATATCGTTGTGAAAGTTTTTTTTTTAGCCGATGCAATAAACAAGTGAACTTCTAATTATACCATCATTCGCAAGAACTTAATAAATGTTTGCTAGTGAATAAAAAAAAAAAAAAACAAAACCCAAATAATTGTACGCATTGTACATTGTAAATTATCGAGATTATATGAAAACATAGTCTGCAAACAAGCAGAGAATTGTAGCTTATATTGACTTCGTCAAATAGTTTTACAAAAATATTGTAAAATTTAGAGATTTTGTAATGAAAACAAGTGCAGATGTAATTTGTAGTAGAAGTTCAGGTTGCGGAGAAAGAAAAACTATTACCAGCAAAAAGAAAAAAGAAGAGAAAACCGAAAATGGTAATTCGGAAATTTATAGAGTTCATAAAAAATTTATATATGTAAAGATAATTTATGTCAAAATCTAATATTGAATAAATTTAAAAAAAAAAAAACAAA